>CANNZV010001843.1:30639-157445 GCA_947561585.1 Caprella mutica | reverse complement strand
ATATGTAGGCATCATACGTAGGCATCATACGTAGGCATCATACGTAGGGTGTCATACGTAAGTTTTAGAACCTAAGGTTGTCATACGTAGGTTATTATATTTATATTTATAACCTAAATTTGAATTTAGAATAAGATATTATTATTAAATGCTTAAAGCTTTACTAAGAAGTAAAGACAAATGAGTAAAGCTTTACTAAAAGGGGCGTTATTTTTAACCTGATGGTCATTTCGAGTTGTCTTAATTAACCAAGTACAGGTAACGCCTTTATCTAAATATACTGCAGGTATGTTCTTTATAGCATACTAACTTATTACTAAAGGTATGTTCTTTATAGAACACACTATAAAGGTATGTTCTTTATATTTATTTCGCCATTTTCCAGGATATCTTGATTCTACAATGAAATGTATGATCAAAGAATATGGCACATCTTCATGGTTAATTTATAAATAATGTCCCTAGCAACTTCTTTTTTTAAATAAGTAAAATATCGTATGTATATATTGGAAAAATTAAAGAAATGTTAAAAAAATATTTTCTGTTAGGTTTAAAATTAGATTTTCACTTGGCAGCAATACATATAATCACTTAGTTTAATGAAGAATCTAGTGTAAATAACATTATAGGCAATTTCGAATTGATTCTAATCACTGTATTGCTTCACTCTATTTCTATCATAAGCATCAATTGATTCTTCCTTTAGAGTACACGAGTAACTGAGAAGATGCTATATACCAATCAGAGTTCAATTGATTCTTTAGAGTACACGAGTAACTGAGAAGATGCTATATACTAATCAGAGTTCAATTGATTCTTTAGAGTGCACAAGTAACTGAGAAGATGCTATATACCAATCAGAGTTCAATTGATTCTTTAAAGTACACGAGTAACTGAGAAGATGCTATATACTAATCAGAGTTCAATTGATTCTTTAGAGTACACAAGTAACTGAGAAGATGCTACATACTAATCAGAGTTCAATTGATTCTTTAGAGTACACAAGTAACTGAGAAGATGCTACATACTAATCAGAGTTCAATTGATTCTTTAGAGTACACAAGTAACTGAGAAGATGCTATATACCAATCAGAGTTCAATTGATTCTTTAGAGTACACAAGTAACTGAGAAGATGCTATATACTAATCAGTAATTAGAGAGGGAGGTATCGGCGCAGAGTAATTTAGCGATGTGGGTTCTATGGGCGTGATACGATAGTTCACACGGTACGAGACTTGAAACGCGGATAGACAGAAATGAACATGAATTTTAATTAAACATTTTAACTTTCTCAATATTGACGAATTCACATAGTGAATCATATAAGAAAAAGTAAGTTAAGTAATTGACATGAACGTTAAATAATAATTATTTTATAGTTTTCTTCCCATATGATCGACAATATCGAACCGTCATACATTATTAATAGAATATTATTTTGATTTACAAAATAATTATTTTCAATTGAATGAATGAATAGATTTAATATGGAAAATTGATTTACATTCACTCTGATATGAATTTTAATTGCATAGGAACATATTAATTTAGTGTCATTTACATGCATACGGTCATACCTACTATTTCCTTTTTAGTAAACGATTAAATCCATTTTGCCATCATTTCAAGCCAACCATCTAAAAAAGTAGTGTAATTGAAATGTCTGGAAATATTAGGGTTGAGACACTATGCTTTTAAAATCATAGATCTTAAGAATATCACATGCGAAATGAAATGGTATCGAATACTATATACCGCTGGTGTAGAACCATTCAATACTCTTTAATTCTTTCCGTCTATACTATTTTCAGGATCTACGATTTTAAAACCATATTGTCACAACTCTAATAATGATATACCTTTTTATCGTTATTTACCTGAAATTAGATATTTTTAAGACCGAGTTAGACGCCCTGATTGGCAATATCAATTCCGGCGCAAAGATCAGTCGGTGGTGCTTTACTTACTGTATCCATCACCGCCTTTCAAACGGCTCCAATGTCTGACACTCGCACAGACTTCACTTTTCATCAGTCCTATAGACCTGTCCGGCCTGACACCTCAGACTGATGGGAGTCATTCATCGTGAGACTCTTTTCAAATCTGGGCACTTTGATGAGCCACAAGAAAAGAGTCTTAATTCCACAGAAAGATGGTCTTCTCAGATCAATTTCACGATATTCATTTTGCTGACCATGATATTCTCTTTACAATGGCATGATATCCTACTAGGATACAAATATTCAAATAAAATTATATCCCAGATTATTTATTTTATAATTCATAGTTACGAATAATTGATTTCTATATTACAAACTCAGTTACCTGTATTCTACCTAAGATAATCTTTTTACAATTCTACAAGGAAAGAATCAATCAAATACAATTATATCCTAGATCACTCATTTAATAATGAATAGCTATAAGCAATTCATATCTACAAGCCTAGTTACTAACAGTTTATGTAATAGTGAAGGGACAGCGATATGGTAGCTAAACCATTTTCTCGCAGCTCTAAGATTGATGAGCGTACCTAACGCTTATCAGCTGCGAAATGTTGAATCAGAGTGAGATTACACCCAAGGAACAACAACATCAGCAATGTTATTAATCTCATTTTCAGGTCATTAATCCATATTATATTGTAGGATGTAGAACTCCCAGGGCGAGGGCGGTATATAGCGGTAATGGCATACGACACAGTAAAGTGTTACTAGGTAGCAACTATTATTTGGTAGGTTATTATCAGGACTGTTAGTAGGTAGCAACTGTTATTTGGTAGGTTATTATCAGGACTGTTAATAGGTAGCAACTGTTATTTGGTAGGTTATTATCAGGACTGTTACTAGGTAGCAACTATTATTTGGTAGATTATTATCAGGACTGTTACTAGGTAGCAACTATTATTTGGTAGATTATTATCAGGACTGTTACTAGGTAGCAACTATTATTTGGTAGGTTATTATCAAGACTAGTACTAGGTAGCAACTATTATTTGGTAGTTTATCATCAGGACTGTTAGTAGGTAGCAACTGTTATTTGGTAGGTTATTATCAGGACTATTACTAAGTAGCAACTGTTATTTGGTATGTGATTATCAGGACTAGTACTAGGTAGCAACTGTTATTTGGTAGGTTATTATCAGGACTGTTACTAAGTAGCAACTATTATTTGGTAGTTTATCATCAGGACTGTTAGTAGGTAGCAACTGTTATTTGGTAGGTTATTATCAGGACTATTACTAAGTAGCAACTGTTATTTGGTATGTGATTATCAGGACTAGTACTAGGTAGCAACTGTTATTTGGTAGGTTATTATCAGGACTGTTACTAGGTAGCAATAGCTCTAAAATTATTGACCGTGATTTGTATAGAAAATAAAAATAAGTAAAGTTTTATAACTTCCTTTTCGTCATCATCTTTTGCCATTCGTATTCCTAACTATTTTTTTTCCTTTTTCAAAGCTATTCTATCACATTCCACACCCCTTTCCCATCACATTGCCCCCATTCCATCACATTCCGTCACCCCATTCTTCACATAGTCGTGTCGCCAAGCCTCACACTCCAAATTAAATTAGTCACATTAGTTTGGTGGAAAATCTCCGTGCGGCTGACATAGTTATTCAATTTCATGTTTATCCATAAATATCGACACGTGAAACCTTAAATACTACGAACAAAATTACCACTAGTAATTAGTGCAATTAATTATTATTTATGGTTTCATGTGCAATACTATAGAATATAAACAATATATTAAAAAATGGTTAAATTGAAATTGATCCTCTTCAAGTTCATTTACTTGTAATATTATTATTTAAAAATTAATATACAAGATTCCTTTATCAATATTGAATGTTTTTGGTATTGGTTTGGTATTTTATATGTTTTATATCTTTTTCTTTCACATTTCTCACATAACTATAAATAAAGGTAGGTAGTAAGCATATTTGCAATTTTAAACTACCTACATTTTGATAGACTAACTACATATAACTGAAAAATGTATAGAAATAAATCCAAAAATAGAACATTTTATTATATAATTAAGGAAGTTTTCATAAGATATTTAGGATAACATCCATCACTATTCATAGTTTCCATAGGCAGAAGAGGAATATAACACTTAAAGTTAACCGCCCAAAAAGGAAGCCATTTGCGGTAGGCGTTTTACAGGACAAGTGCCTATTTGGGATGTCTGGGGCTGAACAGAATCAGGGCCTTCCACCCTTTGGGTTAAAAGCTGTCCTTATTGAGCCAAGGGAACCTTATAAGCAAGGGGAGTCCCTGTATTTGTATCACTACAAAATCTAGGGCTTAGTATTATGCTAATAAATAAAAGCTACAAATTCGACAACGACAACTGGAACGATACCTTGGATTACATCCTTACTGGAAATAACTTTTCTAGGTAGCGCAAAAAATATTAATTCTTGAAATTATTTTATCACAAAAGCTACTATTAAATGCATTCATGATTTAAGTTTACAAACTCCTCCACCAGAGGGAGACATATATTGAAATAGTGTTCAATCGAATATTGTTCAGTGTGAGAGATAGGTAGGGCAGTAGAATGTAGGTAGAATATAGTTAGTGTGTTTTGAATGGTGCGTAAGTTAGCAGGTGTTCGCTTCCCTTCAGCCTCCTTAATTTGTGGGTGAAGGAAGCAATTCCTTATTTAGTACTGTCGTTCCTTTGTGATTGATTTATTCAGTCTATGCCTTATTTTAGATTGGTGCCTGAATTATTCAGATTGGAGATCATTAGTTTAGATTATTTGAGACGGTTTGAAATTAGTTTTGCTAGTAAAAGTTCTTAAGTTACAAGGAGTGGAGAAGGGCTATTGCAGTGCTGGGAGAAACTTTATCACCGTGTAATAAACACGAATCCAAAACAGTCAGGTGAGAAGCAGTGAATCTATTGCGGATAGTAACAAGTAGTTTAATGATGTAAGAGGTGACGGTGATTGAGCTCACTGACCTAAATCCCACTACTGATTAATTTGGGAATATGTGCTACTATTTGTATATTTTAACTGTTAGCAGAGATATTTTATATTTATCATGGCGTGGTGAATTTGTCCATTTTTAACTGATGTAATAAAGTTTTAGTTTGTTCTGATACCAATATGTGTAAAGTTTAATTAGGTAAATTTTATTGTTCAGAGTTTTAAGAATCTTTTTTTTATATTTCAGTACCGCGCTGTTACATTCTTTGAATAAAGCTCTGTTCATGGTCACACGTTTGGATTCTCCTCCCGCATTGTATAGTACTGACTGTGGATGCCCTCTTGTCTTTGCGGGATGAGTACCTTGGAATCGGGAGTAGCAAGAGGAACACTAATTTAGTGCCTGTACACTAATTGAAGCAAGAGAAAGAGCTGTGGTGAAATAAGTTGTAGTTGAAGCCAACCAAGATTCACTACCATCTATCTTTACATTTACAAGATAGCTGTGGATAGACAGTGGGCAGTAACTTCTATTTTTTCATATATTATGATCATATCTCAATTTGGAGAGTCATAATCTTACTGCGTCATTGTTTAAGCAGAAATATCACATTTTCTGAGTGTTCACTAACGGGTTGGTTTTTTTTAAGGCAAAACTTAGAAGATATTTTGTTATGGAAAAGCTAACCATTAGCAGTTTAAAGATAGCTCTCGCTAGCTTAGGTGAATCTTCGGCAGGGGCTAAAAATGATTTGCTTTGTAGATTGGAAGAAGTGATGAGAGAGAGAAAATTGACTGTTGACAAGGTTTTAGAGTTAGTTAGAACGGGTAGAAGAGTCGAGATGAGTGATCAGAACGAAGATGGTGTGATTCAGGAGGTTAAGTGTACTGAGGTGATGGTTAAAAACAATAGTGTCAATGTAGGTGAACAAGTGGGTGCCAACGATGATATTAGACCAGAAGATAGCGTTTCTCAGGTAGGTGCTGTCGCAAAGAAAGTAAAACAGAAGGGAGTAGGTTCTCATGTATCGATGGTATCTCGCACTTCCACTTGCATGACATCGTTGTCAGCCTTAGAAAGAAGGAGAGTAGAAGTTAGGAGAAAGGTAGAGGCAGCTCAGAATGATAAGTTAGAACAGTTGGAAAGATTGAAAAGACAGAGTCAAAAAGAGCGATTAGAAAAAGAGAAACTACGACGAGATGAAGAATTAAAGGAGAAATTGCGTGAACTAGAGTTAGAAGAGGAAATAATGGCGTTGGAGAGAGAAGCAAGAGATGATGCGCTTAGAGTTGAAGCGGAGGCTTGGGGAAGATATGCTCGGGTAGATTTGGGAGAAGTTCAGAATTTCCAATCGACACCTAAGCAAATAATAGAGGAAAGTAATTTATGGAGGCAAGATAGACAGTATCTAGAAATTCAGCAATTGAAAGGAGCCGAGAATAATAACAATGCGAATAGCAGTAAGAAAGAGAACGGGAAGCTTGATGGACAGGGTGTTGGTGGGGAAAATCTTTCAGAGAAAAAAGATAATATCATGTTACGGGAGTTAACTGCCAACAGCTTACGGATGTGTTTACCAAAACATGAGATTGAAGTCTTTTCTGGCGAAGCTAGTGAATATACGATCTTTAAACAATCTATGCAGTCCATCATGAATTCTAAAACTATTGATGAAGGAGAGAAACTGCATTACATTTACCAGTATACTAGAGGCGAGCCCCGGGAACTAGTCAAGGCAGCTTTATATATGGATTCGCGAAGGGGCTTAACTGAGATATGGAAATGGTACAATGAAAAATATGGCGCACCGGAGCTCGTAGGATCTGAATTTATCGATAAATTGCTTTCTCGTCCTACCGTTGGAAGGGATGATGTTGAAGCGCTGCGGGCCTTTGCCGTATCGCTAAGATTGACCGGTAATGTTGTCGATCAAGTACCTTCAGGGAAAAGTGAATTAGAACATCCCAAAACTATTAGACTGCTGATATCTAAGCTTTCGTTTGGGTTGCAGGATAGATGGAGACAGTTAGTATCAAGGAGAAGGGAGGAAGGAGGTCAAATAGTGTATATGGATTTAGTCAGATTCGTCGAACAAGCTGCCAGAACCGATTCTGATCCAATATTCGGAAAGGAAGTCATGCATAAACTCTTTGTGGGAACTAGTACGGTGAACAGTCGCAATCGAAAAGTGATACCTATCAACGTGGTTTCATTTGGCAACGATCATTTTGAATCTGGGCAAGTGGAGAAAGATAATCATTTCAGTAATACCAAGCGAGACGGGGAATTAAATTTTAGCCCCAAGTGCTACCAATGTGGTGACTCGCATAAGATTGAATCTTGTAGATATTTTAAGGGATTGCAAGTGAACAATCGTTTCGATTTAGTAAAGAAGCGAAGAGCCTGCTTTATTTGCTTGGTGGAGGGACATTCTGCTAACAATTGTCCTAGACCTAAAATTTGTAATAAGTGTGATAGATATCACCATGAGATGTTGCATGTTGATAGAAGCTTGTCGGGAACAGATTGGAGTAGTTTTACGCCCAGCTTTGGAAACACTTCTCGACGCATTCAAAATGGATCAAATAGAAATGATCCAAAGTTTAGTAATGGTGGGGAGCTAAATGAAATTGGATCTGATAGGGTCTTCAATTCTAATTCTGAGCAGGGAAACAGGGTACCTATTGGAAGAGTATCCATAAGAGAAGGGACTGATATAGGAGCAATGGCGGTTCTACCAGCGGTCATAAGGAGTAATTCCAATTCCATATCGCATATATCAGTATTCTTGGACCAAGGTAGTGCTGTCTCGTTTTGTACTTCTAGACTTCTAGATAAACTGAACATCAGTAAAGGTGATATTCATGAAGCTTTTCTCCACGCTGAAACCTTACATGCGAGTAAAAGGGAAAAGACCTATCTAGTTTCCGGTCTGACAGTGAAGGGTGAAAATGAAGAAGAGTGGATACCGCTGCCACCGGTTTATGTTGTAAACAAAATACCAATAAACAAGAAAGATGTAATTGATAGGAGTGAGATTGCTAGGTGGGATCATTTGCAGGGTATTGAATTGAATGTGGTAAGAGATGTTGATTTGATGTTAGGTTCAAATGTACCTGCTGCGCACGGACCTATAGAAATAAGAGTAGCTCCACGATCAGGAGATCCTTACGCCATCAGGTCACTCTTGGGTTGGTCTGTGATCGGATTGATTGCAGGTCAGTCTTCTAGTAATGTTCCTGTTAATAAGGTGCGAATAAATACAGAAGAGATTAAGAGATTGGTTGAGTGTGCATTTGAAAGGGGATTTGAGGGGTTGATCGAGGATAAGGAAGGGTTTTCTGGAGAAGATGAGCATTGGTTAAAATTGGTGGAGGATGGTTGTCGTAGTGTAAATACTCATTATGAGATTCCTTTACCAATGCGCGAACACTCAAGTGACTTGCCAGACACACGGTCTTCTGCTTACAGGCGTGTTATGGGTTTAAAGAAAAAATTAGAAAAAGATCCTGAGTTACGAAAACAATACGAAGGGGGAATGGAAGATTTAATAAAGAAGGGGTATGTTGAAAAGGTTGAATGTTCAAATTCTAAAGGGAAATGGTACATACCTCATTTCGCTGTGAAACATCCAGCAAAACCAGATAAGGTTCGAATAGTTTTTGACTGTGCTGCAAAGAGTAATGGCTTATCGCTGAACGATTTGCTTTACTCTGGCCCTGACCTGGCAACGCAACTCATCGATGTATTATTAAGATTTAGAGAAGGTTGCGTTGCATACACAGCTGACATAGAAGCTATGTTTCATCAAGTCTTGGTGCCGGAGAAGCATCGAAAATACTTGCGATTCTTTTGGTGGGATGGAGGTATAGAAGGTGGACAAATTCACGAATTCCAGATGGCTGTGCATCCTTTTGGCGCGTCATCATCTCCTAGCATCGCTAACTATGCGCTACGTAAACTAGGGGATGATATGCACGACACTTTCAACAAGTCTGTTAGAAATATATTGACTGATAATTTCTACGTAGATGATTGCTTAAGATCCGGAAGTAGTTTGTCGTTGATGCGGACAGAGGCGCTTAAGATAAAAAATCTATGTTCTATGGGGGGATTCAATTTGTGTAAATATGTTAGTAACGTTGATGAGATTCAAAGGGATCTAGCAGGAGATGTGGATGCTGAAAAGAGCTGTCAAAAAGCCTTAGGAGTTGTGTGGAATGTGGCTTCTGATAGTCTTGGGGTAGTAAATGCAACTAGGGAAACACCAGCAACAAAGAGAAAACTGTTATCATCCATTGCAGGGGTGTACGATCCGTTAGGATTGTTAGCTCCTTTGGTATTGCAGGGTCGAATCTTATTTCAAGACGTCATTCGGGAGGATGGGGTACTTGAATGGGATGGTAAGTTAAATGAATCTCATGAAGAGAGAGCAAAGACTTGGATATTAAGCATGCATTTTATACAGCAGACGAATGTACCTCGAAATGTTATAGGTAGATTTGACACAGTTAGTTGTCTGCAATTGCATATATTTGGTGATGCATGTGAGCGAGGACATGCCGCAGTTGCTTACGTGCGAGTAGAACAATTTAATGGAGAGGTGGATTGCACATTTGTAATGGGAAACGCAAGGGTGAATCCACTCAAATCAGTCACTGTGCCAAGACTGGAATTAGTTGCTGCCACTCTGGTATCTCGAATGTGCCATAGATTAAAGAAAACTTTGAAAACTTCGTTTGATAAGACTTTTTTGTGGACTGACAGTATGACGGTTCTAAGATACTTACGCAACGATAAGCTCCGATATCAAACATTTGTGGCGAACAGAGTATCAGAGATAAAGAGGAAAACGAACCTACACGAGTGGCGATATGTTAATACTGGTTCCAATCCAGCGGACGAAGGATCTCGTGGACAGTTTACTGAGAGGTGGAAGAAAGGACCCAGCTTTCTTCTAAATAGAGAGAGTGAGTGGCCGATTGAAGAGAAGGCTGCTGACTTCAATTCGACAGAGGACCTGGAAGTAAAAAGAGATGTTCCTGTCCTGGCCCTTGCTATAGGGTGTAGCCCAATGATCACATTGTTCGAACGTTATTCCGAATGGCGAGCTTTAATACGCGCAGTTGGATGGCTTCAAAAGTTCATTAGGTTTGTTTCTAATAAGAAAAAGCTCGATCCCGACAGTAAAGGACTTACGGTTGGCGAAACTGAGAAAGCAGAGAGATGTATTTTGAAGATTGTACAGGGTGAACGATTTAGTTCAGAGTACGAGTGTTTGACAAAGGGAATGTCTGTTAGAAAGGGAAGTGTTCTCTCAAATTTGGGCGTGTTCTTGAATAATGATCTGATAAGAGTAGGCGGGAGATTAAGTAACAGTGAGCTACCATATAATAGTAGACATCCAATTGTGTTGCCGGATCATCACGTGACAACATTGATTATTCGTGACTGTCATGCTAGAGCAGGTCATCTTGGAGTATCTACAGTATTAGGATGGACAAGGGAAATGTTTTGGATAATACGTGGATATTCAACTGTACGTAGAGTAATTTCCAAATGCGTCTTGTGCAAAAAGGTTCAGGGGAAGTCTCTCCAACAAAAAATGGCTTGCTTACCGGAGGAAAGAGTTGCAGACCATGTACCAGCATTCACTTTTACTGGATTGGATTGTTTTGGGCCTTTCTACGTGTCTGTGGGTCGTGGAAAAACGCAAGTAAAACGGTATGGAGTGATTTTCACTTGTATGAATGTTAGAGCCGTGCACCTTGAGATAGCACAAGATTTGTCATCTGAAGCTATACTCAGGGCTATCAGGAGGTTCATGTCTCGCAGAGGTATGGTAAGATTGTTTTGTTCAGACAATGGAACTAATTTTGTTGGTGCGAAAAGAGAATTATTGGAATCGTTAGGAAATGCTCGTGTGTTGTACGGTGTTGGAAAAATGGATGTAAGATGGGAATTTAATACCCCTAAGGCGTCTCATTTCGGTGGAATATGGGAAAGGGTGATACGCACTGTGAGGAGAGTACTTGAGTCTGTGATGGGTCGGAAAACGTTCACTGATGACAGTCTTCAAACTGTTTTCTGTGAAGTTGAAGCAATTGTTAATAGCAGACCTTTGATTATAGTTGGTGATGATCCTTCAGAGGGAGTACTAAATCCACAAAAATTGCTCAATCTTGGAACTTCTATGATATTTGAGGGAAACGTGCCAAAGACAGTGCCTGATGTATGCAAGAGATATGAGCACATTCAAGCTATCGCAGATCAATTTTGGAAGCGTTGGTGCCGCGATTATCGTAGTTCTCTGCAAGGTCGTGCGAAGTGGGTCGAACAAAAAAGAAACGTGAAGATTGGAGATATTGTCTTGATGATTGATGAAACTCAACCTAGATGTCATTGGCCCGTAGGTCGAGTCATGAATGTAAAAACAAGCTCAGACGGACTAGTTAGAAGTTTGACTCTGAACTCTAAGGGTAGAACATACGTAAGACCAATATCAAAGCTGATTATGTTAATCGAGAACGAAGAACTGCCATAAATAATATTAGATCCTGTATTGAACCGGACAAGAGTGTGGAACGAATTCCCGAGAAGGGACTATTAAATGCATTCATGATTTAAGTTTACAAACTCCTCCACCAGAGGGAGACATATATTGAAATAGTGTTCAATCGAATATTGTTCAGTGTGAGAGATAGGTAGGGCAGTAGAATGTAGGTAGAATATAGTTAGTGTGTTTTGAATGGTGCGTAAGTTAGCAGGTGTTCGCTTCCCTTCAGCCTCCTTAATTTGTGGGTGAAGGAAGCAATTCCTTATTTAGTACTGTCGTTCCTTTGTGATTGATTTATTCAGTCTATGCCTTATTTTAGATTGGTGCCTGAATTATTCAGATTGGAGATCATTAGTTTAGATTATTTGAGACGGTTTGAAATTAGTTTTGCTAGTAAAAGTTCTTAAGTTACAAGGAGTGGAGAAGGGCTATTGCAGTGCTGGGAGAAACTTTATCACCGTGTAATAAACACGAATCCAAAACAGTCAGGTGAGAAGCAGTGAATCTATTGCGGATAGTAACAAGTAGTTTAATGATGTAAGAGGTGACGGTGATTGAGCTCACTGACCTAAATCCCACTACTGATTAATTTGGGAATATGTGCTACTATTTGTATATTTTAACTGTTAGCAGAGATATTTTATATTTATCATGGCGTGGTGAATTTGTCCATTTTTAACTGATGTAATAAAGTTTTAGTTTGTTCTGATACCAATATGTGTAAAGTTTAATTAGGTAAATTTTATTGTTCAGAGTTTTAAGAATCTTTTTTTTATATTTCAGTACCGCGCTGTTACATTCTTTGAATAAAGCTCTGTTCATGGTCACACGTTTGGATTCTCCTCCCGCATTGTATAGCTACTGTTCTTTTTAAACACAAGACTTTCAGTTTCAACATTAAGTACACGGTGATACTGATTATCTTAACTTAAGTTTGAAGTAAGTAAGAGGTAGGTATTTAGATATCGTATCCTATCACCGTGCAACCTATTAAACACAAACGATGCAATTAAAACGTTAGGGCTTCCATCTATCTCTGGCTAGTGATAGAGAGAGTGATTCCCTATCTGATGACAGACGTGATAAATAACATATGATTAGTGTGAATATTACCCCTCTTATTAGAGCTAGGCAGCATCCAGGAGATGACCTCTGATAGGCAGGACACTTGTCATCATCAATATTAATTGAGAACCTGGCTATTCGAGAAAGAAATCTACCATTAAATTATTTAATAGATACTTAAGATTTAGACTGTTTGATAATGAACTTAGTTATGTACGATAATTATTCAATACGAAGAGTTTGATCTTATTATTATAGTAAATAAACTAAATTTTGATATTATATACCAATATAATTAGGGTTCTTTAACTTTTTTGGAGTTTATTGTGGCCTTCTATACCTATTTCTTTTTTGAGTACAGGATAATTTCTTATGTTCCATTCTTTCGAAAATATTTCATATTCTTCTTCAACAGACTCTTTCAGTGTACAATTCGATCCAAAGTAAGATAAAAATTAGATTTATATTTCACCAATTTTCTTCATATATAAATACCGCAAGTACTCGGTATAGACTAGTATAGTTTGTACAATGAAGTTGCAAGGCATTGACTCCAATGGACATAAATCAAAAGAAGCGAATCTAGGATCTGAACTGCTGACAACAAAGATAGAAATCTATTTGTTCGGAGTACCTAGTCTGTGACAGCTATTAATTGATTTGATATTATGACTTAGCCCCGTTCTTATGACTAAGTTAAGATTAGACATGGAACACAAATGTCCGAGGCACGATTCTAGAGCTACAAATTTAACTGTTGCAATCTATAGATTCTACAATATACAGGATAGTGTTGTTAGCTATACATTCCCTCTGCAAGTGATTAACATTCTTCGGTGTCGATTCATCAGATGTAGATGCCAAAGTTGTTCATATTAATGGTTAATAGTAAAGAATGGCATGGTTTGTTGTCTAATTGATAGCTATCAGGAGTATTAGTCTATTGTTTTACATTGCGATTTACATTCAACATGTCAAGTATGACAGATCATTCCAAGGATAATCGGTTTATCGACCAACAGTTAATGTCTTCAGACCTTGAATTTATTGAATAAATAGCATTAATTACATTTATAAACATTAGAATTAATTGTCTGGAATTATCATCCACAGCTGAAGACTTAATTGGCAAATGTTTAAGTTCCTCATTGAAATCTGGGCAAAAAAGATAGTCTTCTCTAACGGCATTTGCAATATTTAAATTGTATATATTTCCATCAACCTTTGTTTCGATAATATAAGTTCATTTTTGTTATAATATTTACTGCAGGCAAATTCGAATGATTAATAATTGCCAATATATTTAATACACAAGGACATGGTCGTTCAGAATATTCATTTTGGACTTCTTTTGTCCCATCCCAATTAGTCATTCTAATTAATGGAAATTAACTTCAATCTTTTAAAACATTATGAGACAAATAACGGAGTAACTAAAGGTAAATATCAGCTTCGAAATTTATTACTCTGCCCATTTGTTAAAAATGCTACATTATTTATATATTATTCACATTTTAGAAATTACGATGTGCTTTTAAACATAACTTATTATACTGCAATATGTTAACGTCCAAATTGACATCTTAGATAAACATTCAAATTAACCCTTTAACTTTTTAAGTGTGTTGCCATTTTAAAATATAAAAATAGTACCAGGAAATATAGTTTCACTTCACCACAGACTATTTTTTGTATTAAAAGAGAAAAGACGTCCGGCCCTTCATATATTATTTATTTTGATATCATATCAATATTTAAGCGTACATTTTTTTTTAAATCTTAATCCAGATTTTAGAGTCTAATGTCTTATTTCACATAATCTAATAGAAGTATTTTCTTCTGAAATAACCATCGATGAGACATTCAATCACGGGCTTAATTGCTGCTATATACTTACCTATATTGAACCTATCAATACGATACACAAAAGCTCAATGACAAACCTACTTCTGAGACTTACCTATCAATTCCATCATTCTGAAATTCAATGGATTCTTGTAACTAGGTATATTATGTTCTTTTGCACTATCCACTGAAAGCTGGGGCCAATATATCACTAGTAAAACGTCTTTTCAAAAGACTCTGTACGCCATATTAGGTATTTCAAAGACTTGAAACTAGGTATTTCAAACTAGGGTGGCGCATCAAACGACAGCGACGAGCATTTCTCTGATTGTGAAAAGAAACGTATTTGCTTGTTGAAACGTGATTGTAAAGGATAGTTTGCTAAATAAAACCTCTTGGATTGGACAAATAAGGAGGTGTTACGAACTATTCGCTCATATGTTATTTGATAATATGCAAATATTTATATGGGTTAGATATCGGCTCAATAGGTTAGTAATTATAATGGCCAAGAAGCTAATTCTCGTCTTCCAAAATTACCGTAATTTAAATTATCTGAAATAAAACTTTAATTCTTTATTTTATTTACTCCTAAATGTGAAATTATAATCTTAGTTGATATGGTTATGTGGCCCCTAACCTATATTTTTTAATATATATAACCAATATGCAACTATATATATTATATCAGAAAATAATCATACAACCGTAATTCTTTTATTGAAATCCCTTTAAACTGCTTGTATGTGATATATAAAGTGACCAATTCTACGCTACGATTAATGTTTTTGGAAAGATTAAAAATATAGTAACTACCAAACATACAGATACTTGTGAGAAATCTTCAAATTAAATAAATATCACATAATACGTACACTCTACCATACTGAACTATACTATGCTGTACTTTACTATACACTGATACTTTACTATACACTACAGTGAACACTCTATACTACATATACTATACTATACACTATACTACATATACTATACTATACACTATACTACATATACTATACTATACACTATACTACATATACTATACTATGCACTATACTTTACTAAACACCAAAATATACTATCAAGCCTTAAACACTCTTATAGTGAATCAAAATGTGAATAAACAAAGCAGTTTAGCAGCAAGGTCACACATATCCATCATACACATGGGCGGAGATATATCGATATTTCAAATAAATTATCACTGGAGAATATTCCTGTAAAAGTGATTATTGTACACTAATCTATTAATCTGTAATAAAACAAGACAGACGGTAAACTTCAAATTAAATACATGAAGAAGAAATCAATGAGTTTTAACAACTAGTGCTAGTAACTTCAACGCACCTTGAGTAGTGATCTTTGTTTATAATTTAAATAGATCATCGGCATATAGTACACTAAAAATTGTATATTCATTTTACAATAATTAGTGTTCGTTTTTCCTGTTTTTTTACTCTTATGTGGTAAAAACTAATTATATAAATAAATATATTTGATTTGAATATTGGTTTTAAAAATGTTTCTTGAAATATGATCACTTTTAACTCTCTATTAAACTATGCTATAAAGATAGATACCAAACCTTGTATACAATTGATTATATTTTCCATGCAACAAGTTACACGGTAATAGCGGTAAGAAAAAAATACAAGTTGAAATAATCAATAATTAACAATTGAAAAAGCAAGGTAAGAACCTATAATTTACTATCATATATTTTAACTATAGT
Organism: Caprella mutica; assembly: GCA_947561585.1. Lineage (NCBI taxonomy): Eukaryota > Metazoa > Arthropoda > Malacostraca > Amphipoda > Caprellidae > Caprella > Caprella mutica. The sequence goes on along the minus strand of CANNZV010001843.1, from coordinate 141,293 downwards.
GTAATTGTTAACATCCATTATATATGTTCCTATTGATCTACAGTCAAACTCCTGTGTTATGAAGTATTGGTTCCACTAGATAGTTTTCTATGATTAAAATCATAGAAAACTATGGTCATAAAAATACGTAATTCTTGACGTATATCGTTTTCTATAATTTAAACATAGAAAATATTTCATAACTCAGGTCCTTCATTACTCGAGTGCTTCATAACATAGGAGTTTTACTATATTACACCTGTTAATTTATCTATCTATTACACCTGTTAATCTATTTATCTGTTACACCTGTTAATTTATCTATCTATTACACCTGTTAATCTATTTATCTGTTACACCTGTTAATCTATTTATCTGTTACACCTGTTAATCTATTTATCTATTACACCTGTTAATCTATTTATCTGTTACACCTGTTAATCTATTTATCTATTACACCTGTTAATCTATTTATCTATTACACCTGTTAATCTATTTATCTGTTACACCTGTTAATCTATTTATATATTACACCTGTTAATCTATTTATCCGTTACACCTGTTAGCCTATTTATCTGTTACACCTGCTAATCTATTTATCCGTTACACCTGTTAGCCTATTTATCTGTTACACCTGTTAATCTATTTATCTGTTACACCTGTTAATCTATTTATCTATTACACCTGTTAATCTATTTATCTATTACACCTGTTAATCTATTTATCTATTACACCTGTTAATCTATTTATCAGTTACACCTGTTAGCCTATTTATCTGTTACACCTGTTAATCTATTTATCTGTTACACCTGTTAATCTATTTATCTGTTACACCTGTTAATCTATTTATCTGTTACACCTGTTAATCTATTTAGCTGTTACACCTGTTAATCTATTTATCTATTACACCTGTTAATCTATTTATCTATTACACCTGTTAATGTATTTATCTGTTACACCTGTTAATGTATTTATCCATTACACCTGTTAATCTATTTATCTATTACACCTGTTAATGTATTTATCTGTTACACCTGTTAATCTATTTATCTATTACACCTGTTAATGTATTTATCTGTTACACCTGTTAATGTATTTATCCGTTACACCTGTTAGCCTATTTATCTGTTACAACTCTCTGTTGGACTGTTACAAATACAAACACAGTGCTAACTAATGGTTCCATAGCGATATCGAATTACACGATCTGGGGTAGGGGAAGGTGGTCATCAATGGGACACTGGGAACAATGGGACATGCCCAATAACTTTTTTATTTGAGGGTAATTTTTAACAACTTCTTAATGGTAAATTAGGCCCACTTCAGTGCATTCACTCGCATTGCATTCAGCGGTTGGGGTGCAGTCAGCTTTGCTTAAAACCGAAAACATGTTTTAGAGGTGGGAAAACTAAATTTTTCGTACTGTGTTTCAATTGTGTTAAATTTGTTATTTTAACATATTATACTTACGGCTTTTTTCCATAATATTAAATAATATGTAAAATATGATTATATGAAAGGATTTCCTTTTTACTTTTGTAGTTGAGCCGCTATACCCAAATGTTTTCAAAATGGCGTCATGTGATCATTGGGACAGTAAATTTGGTTAACAATGGGACAGTGACATATTGTCAACCAAACTATCTATTTATTCTATATGAATCAATAAATATCTATTTTTGATACAATAACGTGAACTGTAGCTTCAGAGCTTCTTGTAGAAACAGAACTTCAAGCTGAAGCGGGACTTTCGACCATTTTACAAGGGCTGTAGCAATCTGAGGTCCTCACAAAGCACAACATATAAAACAAATTGCTCATAATAAAAGAAAAAGACGCTGCATGATTAAACCAGATACACCAAAGAAAGAAGAACTTATTGACAGTGCCACAAAAAGGGCTACGAAATCTCATAAACTATAAAGTATCCGTAGATGTCCTGTAAACTTGTTCTTGGTCTGGTACTGAACTTCGTCTGAAGAAGTGGACGGAGATATGCTCACTTGATGAACTTAAACCTCTACAGAAAACGTTGGAAATAAAGATTTATGTTCTTGTAGAGTTTGAGGAGACTTCTAAAACGTATTCTGTTGGTGTAATTTACTAAGCCAATGGATGAAAAAGATGAATACGAAATATTGATGTAAGGTGAAGATAATAGTGCAATGAGTCTCATTTTCAAATGTTCCTGACATGGAATCGGTAAAGCTAGAGGTCATTAAACTGATATTGTATGAACCAACTAAGTGTGGGATAACATAAAGAGATAATTCGAACTTGAAATTCAAGTATAACTTCAACAATATAATAGTTGAATGAACTGTCCCATCGTTCACCAGGGTATGTCCCATTGTTCACCAGTGCTGTTATACAATGGGACAATTATTTTTGTTTTTTATTTAATTTTTTTCTAGTCACCAGAAAATGTGATAGCATTCTAGTTAGTTTCATTTTATAAAGGAATATCTATATTACGTATATTTTTTTTGTTGTTTATATTTTGATCATAGTAAATGAAATAACTATCTTTTTGTGTTTTTTGTCCCATTCATGACCACCTTCCCCTACACGGCAGGAAGGATTTTTTCTGCAGAGTGTGCATGGTAACGCCTTTTGTCGATACATTTGCATCAAACACACAAAACACAGTGACAAATATATGTAAAACATTAAAACATAATGACAAATATATGTAAAATTTTGGTGGTTTGAAAGATGGCGAATGATAGTATTGGTAATTTGCGAGTCATCGAATGATTCCACTTTTTTGTTAGTATGAAAAAAGAATTCGTTTATTATTTTATTTTATCAAGGAATGCCTGCAGGTATCATGGATACGATCGAATACCTGCAGGTATCATGGATACGATCGAATACCTGCAGGTATCATTGATACAAGTTAAAATAATAGTTAACAATTTTTTATTTTATTTGACTTGATACCAAATCTGCACAAACTTACTGCCTAACGAATAGAAGGAGGTATATAATAATTTATAGATGTTTTATTTATATTTAAACCAGAAATATAGATCTGAATTAAGAAAAAAACGAATTAAGTTAAGAAACCTAACTCATATTAGTTCCATTCTGCTCTCTCGTATTAAAAGAGATTTAAACAATGACAAAACTGAGATAAACCAGTTATATATAGTATAATTCAAAGTTATAAATTACGTTTATGAAGCTAAAAACCGGAAACTCTAATGAAGTAATTCCTAAAAACCTCCACAAACATGAATCAAGTCTTTTATCCACGCCCCAATTCACGGTATTGAATTGCTGATCCCTCCTACACGTCCCTCTATCCTCTCCACTTTTGATAATAAGGGCGTATTTGTCTTGCTTACATCCCCTGCGATGCAACTAAGTGATGTATGAACCATCCGCACTCTAGCAATAACATCACCGGATGCTGTACTGATTCCTATGAACGATCTTTAGATCTTCTAGCTTGGATTTTTTATCAATGTACTATCATAGAGAAGAGTCTCTGCATGATCTAAATTTCACAAATCACAGTTTTCTAATTTCCTATTATCTTAAATTTTACGAATTTGTCGTCGTGTACCCAGACCAATTGTAAAATATCTACAAGCATCACAATTAGTTAAGTTCAATTTAAGAATTGTGAAATTAGTGAGCTTTGAGAACTCATTACGGGTACACTTTTCTTTGACTGAGCAGTTCAATATCATTAATTTTAAAACGTAAATTAATATCAAATAATCTACAATCCGCCACATTATATCAATGTTATTAAAGATAATTCATCCTATATGGGTATGTTCTGAATGAAAATAAAACATATTTTATAAATCACGAAAGTTCGTTTGATATGTTGAATGAGTATTCCTTTTATTGGTAAAGTAATGTTTAAGATTAAAGAGTGTTTAGTGTTCACCTAATGTAACTTTCAATTCGAAATTCACACTTTAGGAGTATATTCTATACTAGATTAACATTGCCTCAATATCTAATTCAAAGACATCGCAATTTGCAGTTCCAATCGGAAGATTTGAATTTACTTTTAAAAGTCTTCTTGTTTTACTAACATTTTAAATGAAACTGTTCGGTCTTTAATGGATGTATTCAAAAAATTACTGTTCCCAATTTCTTCCATGTTTTATCTATAAATATTTATGAATATCGTTGGGCCTGTGACGGATGTTTTGACAATATTGGCTCAATATTGTTAGCTGATTGACAGGTTCTACTCGTTAGTAAGTGACACGATGGCAGTAAACAAAGTGACAGTTTAGGGTTTCATCTTTAGACAACAAGGGTGGCACATTCTCAAACCTGGCTAGAAATAGCGTATGGTTATTAATTGCTAATTATATCCTAACATGTATTCCATTATTTTGAACTATGTTCTGTTTCTGAGCTTAGTATACACACAGGAATAAGGAATTATGTGAATAATATTATTAAGAACACTTTACACTCTTGTTGATTAATTTTAATTAAGGTAGAGAGATTTCCTTCCTATAGGTAACATTGACATAAAATAATTTGTGGAAGTGTGGAATTATCGGAAGGATCCACATCTTCGTTCCTATCATAAAAAATAAAAGAATATTATTACAAACAGGCCTTGCTTTTTTATTACACCTCGCTTTAATAAAAGTGGTACTTATTTCGAGTCATGTTTCGAAATAAGAACCGTTCGTAGACATAGAAAACGGAGACAATGTTTTGTGATTATTTCACGGTAACTAAAAAAACATCGATATTATAATTCAGATGAGGTTATTAGAAGCAGTTGGTTCAGAAATTCAACATCTCCCATTTTAGGGTAAGTTCCGTGTTATCGCACGGTTCCATATTTTCGAACACGTAAAAATATCTATATAATAGTCATTATTTCACTTTTATTTCAAATAGGTATCCATGATACCTGCAGGTATCATGGATACCTATTAAAATATCGAGTTAAATAGTAATTATTGATTATTTTTCTGATACGATCGAAGATGTGGAACCATTCAACAATTCGGAACTTACCCTGTAGAAAGATTTTATTAATTTTGATAATTACCAATGAAAGATTAGATCAGTAAATATATTTTGAATCTATGTTTGGAACCACGGGATATAAGATAAATTAAGCAAACATTAATATCAATAAATTCAACACTTAGTAGCTTTTTTGCAGTCATAAACTCGAGTGATTAAGAAACTACAAATAATAGAGATTCTTTAGGCAGCAATTATAATTATTTATGAAAATTTTGGCTCGAGAAATGAATTATTTAAAAAGTTACAGACAATAAAGTTATTTACATGAAGTTTGTAATTAGTATATAGGTTTATTACTTCTTTATGATAATAATTCATATTAGAAAGAATAACAAATGCATCAAAATTATACAATTCAATGGAAAAAGAAAGAAACTCAAAAGCAAAAATTTAAGATAAATAATATATTTCCATACAAAAGTTTTTCTTGAAATCTCGACTGACAAATCCTCAAAATCGGCATAGGTAAAAAATGTGATCCTACAAAATGCATGACGACAGCCAAAATGTTATAGCATGTTTGACTCTCGCGTGTGACGCATGTTATGACCATTGTGTGAATGGGGAAGTCTGACGTCAAACTATGATTGATTTTAAAGACGAATATCGTACTTATTCCCCGTACAGTCCTTTGCGAGTGATACAGTACAGTCACGACAGCGCTATATCAATCTAGAGCAACATAAGCAGTTCAGGCGAAGCAAACGGTTGGAATGGTAACGCGCATACGTCATCGTCTAGGCAGTTGCCATCGGTCACTGGACATGAATGATTCAGTTGCCATCGGTCACTGGACATGACTCCGAACACGCGCAACATTCAGACTACCTAGTAGTGCTCTATGTGCAGGTCGTAGGTCATCTCGTTGCTATACCTTAGACAATAAATGAAGAAAAATATTAATAAATCATCTCGTCGTTAATTATTGATGACAACAAATTATCAATATTGCTTGTCGAAACTTTGGTTAGTTCTGGGTTATCGGACAGTTGCACATTTTCGATCACATAAGAAAAAAAGAAATTTAACTCGTTATTTAATTGTTATCCATAATACATGCAAATACCATGGATACCAATTAATATAATGATATATACTCTATATAGGTACCTACATGTTTTAAAATATAAAATTTAATTCATTTTAATTTATAGAATTTTAATTTATACAAGATAAATTCATACCACAAACTTATCGATAATTGACATAGTTTTTAATATCATATCTATATGTAGTATATAATGAAATAAGTAGCATATGTAATTCATTACCAACCATAGCCACCACCAACTTATTCATGTAATCCCTGATGCAACTTTAGATAGAACAGCTCCTATCACTTCCAATGGAATAATAGTAAACTATAGTGACAATATACAAGTGTGTGGTCCTGCGACTGTTGTGACAGATAGCATTCCCTTGGTCAGTCTTTGTAGTATTACTCACTGGCAATGACCAGAAGGGTGTGTACGCAGAACAGAGTTGCGAAATATAAATCTTTATGAAGATTTTTAGCAAAATTTTCTAGCGAAATTTTTGGGAAATTCAAATTTTAGCGATTTTTTAGGGAATTTTAATTTTAGCGAATATTTTTAGCAAAATATAAATTTTTAGCGAAAATTCAAATATTAGGAAAAATTCTCAACTTGTAAAAAAAATGTTCGAAATTAACGTTTTTTTGATGCATTGATGTGCAACTTTTTCATGATCTTAACTCAAACTTCAGAAGAGGACTACTTTCAGCTTCATCAACTCATTTCATAGTTTGTGTAATAATGAAAGAGTTTATGATAACAATACACATTTGATTAATTAACTTATATTGAATCAGTGTTTTTAGAAACACATTAATAAACATTGCTGGCCTCTGATTGGTTGGAGTAATAATGACGACGTTCTCTCCAACTTGAATGTAGTGGACCTACCAGGAGATCTTGGTACCTCAGACTTGTTTTTGATCGGGTTATCTTAATTGCTGATAGCATTGTATATGGGTACCATAAAAGCAACTCTATTCCTCATAAAACTAATATAGACAATATATATTATAGTTCAATAACCTATTTATAGTGCTAATAAAAATATGATTGATGAGAAGATTTTTCACTAGATCATATATAGCTCAGAAGTTCATTGTAGCTCTAAATCATAATTTGCTTGCTAGGGAGGTTTAAGTATTATTTTTTGATGTCAAGAAGCTTAAAAAGTGCGTATATTATAGTATACTTAAAGTTTAGATTTAGGTAACATTAAATATACATTTTCCGAATGTCCCACGCCGGACAAGTCAATTTACAGCTGGTGATTGGTGTGCAAATACTGAACTCCTTCTTGGTAAAATTAGACATACGTAGATAATTCTCGAATGTCCTTCGTCGGACAAGTGAAATTACAGGTGGTGAAGGTGTACAATAGTGAATTTCTTCTTGGTATAATTAGACATACGCAAATCCCGAATGTCCTTCGTCGGACAAGTGAAATTACAGGTGGTGAAGGTGTGCAATAGTGAACTTCTTCACAGCGGGTACAGGGCTTATAGTTTCTTATCGGAACTGAAGAGCGGACAGTGTTTTGTTAGGTAAATCAGTTACGCCCTAAGAACGTGTTTGGACTTATGATTAACTCCTAGAGTCACGAAAAGAGCAGGGCCACTCTTAGCATAATTAACATCTTCTCAATAGTCATTCAATCAAGGTTAAAAACTTCAGTGATCAAAACACCGACTGGAGAAAACCTCAACATCTCAAAATTTCGGTTACTATTCATTAGTCCGACGCCCCATTAGTCCGACGCCCCATTAGTCCGATACTTTTGTAGATTATTACTGATTTAACATAAAATATAAGTATATAGGGGGGCGTCCCACCCCCTCTCCCCTGCCAGGTCATTAAACAATCATGAAGTGTGCAGTACAACAAACTAGCGGATACAACAAACTACATTAAATGATGAAATAAAGTGATGGATTGCATCATAAATTACTATTAGAAATAAAGTAAAATAAAAGAGTAATATAAAATTTTAAAAATGAAAGAAATGAAAAATTTATTTATTATTTAGATTAGTTATTAATTGACTATACCTATTTAATCATATTTTTTTTATTTTAATAAAAAAAATATAAATAACACAGAAAGATGGAACTGTCAGTCGAACCATTGAGAAGTCCCCAAAATTTCTACCGTTTACTATTCTATCAGTTCTCATGAAACATTTTTTCTGTCGTATAATTACATAAATAAGTAAACTTTGGTCATATGCTAACTACAATCATTCGTAAACATACAACTTAGATTTAATTGATAATTCATAAACAATTTATATTATATACCTAATGCTATAGTCATGAGATAAAAGTTTAGACAAAATTATGTGTCTATGAGCGTTTGAAGTAAATACAACAATCAATCATTTCTTCTTTAGATTTCTATCACAATGGTTTGAAATTGAGTCAATGGTATTTAAAATAGGTATTCACTGAAGGGCTAAGTCATTAAGGTGTTTCTTCCTTGCTCTTTCACCTAAAATCAGTCTCTATTAACCCTAACTGTAAGGGGGTCAATAACTCTTAAAATATCCATAAGGAGCTGTTATTGAAAAGTTTAGGCGGTTTGAGGAGAAAGAGTTAAATGGGTGTGAATCAAACACTGCCCAACTGCAACCCTAAATAAGGCTATTCCTACCGGAACATCTTCACAGTTCAAAATGCTGACGCGCATGCGCAGTAGAGGTGTCAAACTCCCGCGTAACGAACAATGGCGCGCAATCATTGGCTCACGCTTCGCGCCAACGAGAGCATTAGCGCCTAATGACCAATTAACAGATTAGTATTCAAAAGAAGAAATAAAAAAATAGACTAATAAGATTGTTGATGCAAGAAACACTTTATTTCGAATGCAACTTAATCTCAACGCTTAATTACGTTTAATTTGACTTGATATTGTGTTATAAACATATATTTAACTTATCTATCCATGGTAATATTTCATTTGTGAATTCAATTAACAAAAAATAATTCCATTAATATATTTTTTTATAATCAGAGACCTAACGACGAGCACTAACTTTTTAAAGCTAAATTATCGGATCCATGTAGGTAGTCCGTCTAAAATGCCTAGAGAATAAAAAGCTGTTGAGCTAACAATAAATGTTATCATAAAATGAGTAAATACAAGTTATAAGAAAATGTGCAAAGTCGTAAAAGGGGCTTCCAGACTCTAAATTGGACCAATAAAAATGGCCAATCTTGGACATGCATTGTAAAACAAGGCACTTCAGAGTCAACTAAAATTATAAACCAGCTACTTGAGCACCTCTAACGACTTAAGCATTTGCTCTCAGTGTCCAAAACTGAAGTCAATCAACCATGAAAAGTTAACCCTATTATCTATGGTGGGGAGAGGGGTGGGGGGGGGGGAAGATAAATACTCTTTTTGGCAACTGCATGAAAGGTCCTAGAGATAAATACCTACATTTAGGAGGAAATTACAAATAGAAATATATCTAATAATGATTTAAATAAAGGAATTAAAACTGTTTTGAAAAATTATTTACAGCATTCATTTTTTTTTTCATAATATGGATTATCTACTGAATTTAAATCACGGTTACCCAATGTTTTATGACTCTTAATAACATGGATTTATAGCATAATATCATGTTATTTCCTCTATATTGTTAACTCAGAATGTTGAAATTTAGATCAATAATTTTCTTTCATGGTACATCTTAAGTTACATATTGGCATAGGCCATAAACTAATTTGAACTTTAGAAATTTATATAATTTACCTAGAATAGCCTAGTTTGACACTCACTGCCGAACACAATCCGCCTAATTAAATGTCCTAGTACAGAGTCGCAAAAATATATCAGTTTGAAAAATAATATCTTCTTATTGCGAGTGTGTTGAGGAGTGCTGAACTATGATTATTTCCCCGACTACAAATGTATATACTTTATTATTACTCATATTTTCCAAACAACCAACCATTAACTTTAGGATGAGTGCGCACTGCAGGAAGATCGTGAAGTTCCAAAAATGTTAAATACATCTTATTTTTCTAGCATTTCATAAGTCACACACCTAGATAGGTAGGTACATCTCCTCTTTCTAGACAACCAAAATAACTGTGAATGGCGTACGACATCTAACTCCATGCTATATTGCAATAAAATACTAGGTTTATATGTTTCTATTATTTTCAATAAATAATATTATTCTGATCATGCTATTATTCTGAACACTGTGCTGTTTCAGAACAGATTTTCAAATACTTTTAATCTTTAAATTTTGTCTCCATATAAGAGAATAACAATTAATCAGGAAAGACATCCTATGTCTTGAATAGCAATAATGAGAATGGTGAAATTGTATATTTAATCTACTTATGTACAAGAACATAGAAGAGTTTTACTTTCACCAATGCTATCCTCACCAGATTAATATAGTCATATATCTCTCAAACAAATGAATTCGAAGAAAAGAACAACACTGCAGTAGACTAACAATGGTGGTACCAATTACCTACCTTTTCGAAGCTAGTTTGACCCCAGGAACTATAAATTTGACCCTAGGTTTCTAGACTTAGTAAATCTCTGGTATCTTTGGAATAATTTAATAGGGAACATTATTATTGCAGTCAGTTGCATGGGTAGCAAGTTCAGCGTTTAGAATTTTTTAACAGTTTATGGAGTATACTAGGCAGACGTACAGTATGTGAACATGAAGAACTGCTAGATGGTAATTCACAAATGCTGTCACAATTAGTGTCTTATAGCTAGGATTTATTAGGGACAACCGATATAATTAACGTACCTGCTGGTCACTGAATTGCTCTAACATTATTTACTTGAGGAAGCAATATTGATCACTGCAACCGAGTGTTCAATAGAGAATATCAGAACTGAATACTTTCAAGCAACTGCGAATCAAAAGTTATTCTGCATTTGCATGTGATCTCTAAAAGTGATCTACCTAAAATTCACTTGAAATGCTAAGTGATATTAAGCACAGAAATTGACATCTAAACTATAATTTCATAGTCACAGTAGTATACCACAGAGTAGAACTAAATATTTTATTGTAAGATCCGTTTTATATTTATTACATTATCATTTTATATTAAGGTCCGTTCCACGCTAAATTACAATTTCTCTAGAAATGTTTTAAATTCGTAGAACAAAGGTTATAAAAACTTATCACAGTTACCAGAAAAGAAATTCATTAAGCATTTCCTTCGTAATTATTTATATAAGAAATATTCAAACTCAACCTTCACTGTCCGACTTTCTATTAGATTGAATAGAAGAACAAGAACGGAATACTAATCATCTCCCTATTATCGTATATTGATGGAAATTGGGTTCTTAGGTTTTTTAGGTAGATAATATATTTTTAGGGTAATATTTAGGTATCGATATAATAGTCATATAAATTATATCTAAACCAGCCTTGTTATTTTTATGAAGTAAACAGATGTAAGCCTTCTTTTTTCTGTGCTTAGAAAGTCGGAGGATAGTGCAAAACCCACCAGAAAAACCTAAATTACAATTATAATAAAAATATAGAGCTAAATTGGAAATAGTTTGCAGTTTTTAACCAGTAACCTTAGATCTATTGAATTGAGTAATAAAAAACTAGAATGGAGGGAACCTTTAACTATTTTATAAAAACTAGTTCAAAATTAGATTCCCTTTTAAATATTTATACAAATGGTTCATAAATTATGCCAGCTTAGGAAAGTGTACAATAATAATTTACTAGTTTTTTTAGATGAATATGATAAAGATTTACCAACGAGGTAGATTCTTAAGGGTGGATCGGGACACACTTCAAAACCATGAGAAGTGGAAGAGGGGCTCTAGTGGAGGGGGTTCTAAGAAGGGGAGGGGGGTCTAAGAGGAGGGGGGAGGGGGTTCTAGAGGTGGATAGGCCCCATAGAGAGGCGATAGCACGAGCCGTCAGCCATCCATCTTGTGATGCTGTAGCCATTCGTTCACTACTGTATATGGAACATAAGAAAAGAGAGCCTTATAAAGAGTATGTCTGATTCAGAATCGCATACTGCAGATATGCTGTTAGATGTGTTTTCTTGGAGAACTGGTATGTTATAGCTATGTATGCAATATGTCATTTGAATGTATGAATAGGTATCTATTTATTCTTGTATCTGGTATAATATGTATAGCTTATAAACTAGCTTTTTTTATAAATAGAGGAAACATTAGTATTGTACTATGTACATAGTTTCATTTAATACTGATAAGCTATGTTTAATACAATATATCGACAAAAGCACAAGGAATCAATAATCCTATCATCGATTTGAACATGTAATAACTAATTAACTATACTACCTTAGTCATCTGTCAATAAAGAATATTTTTAATGTTGTTCAAAAGATCAGGTATCCAAGTTCTATAGGTATAAGTTCATGTACACATAATAAAAATAAGCTTATGTTTTTCATGTGATTCTAACGAATATATTCAATCAAGACATTTTCAAAAGTTGAAGGGTAAAAATTCAAGTTTAATTCGTTTTTCCCCGTAACATGCGGTGGAGCTTCAGAGTGCCACTCGTATGTAATCCATCACAATTCGGACATCGGAAGGTTGACTTCAGTAACTGCGGTGTGTTAAGGTTCTTCTGTGAGATTCTTATCACTCATTTGATCTATCAAAATCCAGAGCGATCGAGTAACAACAACCACCGTGACGAAGTGTCTGCACAAAGAATTACTTAGTCTGCAACATATCACTCTTGAGGTACACACTAAGAATTCTTATTTAAGAATACTTATTTAATACCTAAGAATACTTATTATAAAACTACCCGCAGAGCAAGTTTGCAATGTTCGGGATATAAATTTTCCTATTAGATTTATCTAAATGATAACCTTATGCAAGATATAATTAAAAGTTTAACCTCTGCATCTTTTAGTAATTTATTCACCATTATTGGAATACGATGTTCACAGATGTAGAAAAAAACTAGACAGTCTACTACTAAGGAAAGGGACAAAAGCACCGGCGATTTCTTTCACGAATGGAAGAGGAAAATGAAGAGGTGATAGTAAATGAAGCCTACGAGCCTACCTAACGCAAAATCTAAGACCTCGTAGTTTTAGAGCATTTTGATCATATCAGAAAAAGTGTATAATAATTACCAAGAAAAGATAACTAACGATCATTATAAACCTTTCTCTTATTTGGACGAAAATATTGAACTTACTCTAGTTCTCTTTAAATGCCCGGCAAGTGTTCAAGTGTGGTTGCAGTAGGGCACAAACCGACAGTTAGTGTTCCCGAAATGGCAAGCGTGACATCTAGGGTTTGTCCGTAGAATTCTCCTAAAGTGATCGCGAGAGTGCATATCCAACAACAAACACATCGTTTGGACTTAGCCCTGCTCACTTTTGGACACAGATAGCAATAATGACGATAAAATTATGATTGCGTACTCCGCCTTTGAATAACAAACTAGAATTTAGATGCGGTATTGAGGGTTTGGTTACGATCATCATGACAACTAGGTAGTCTCTATTGAAATGGAGAAGTGGATAAACTTCAGCTTGTGAATTTGGATATAGATTCTCTTAAATTATGGAAAAGTTTATCAATAAAAAATCACTAGCTTTGAAGTTTATCATAATATTATGTGACACGGTTGAGGGATTGGATACGACCATCATGATAACTAGGTAGTAGGTAGTCTTTTATTCAAATGAAGAAGTGGCTAAATTTAACATTTTAACTTGTGAATTTGGAAATGGATTTTCTTAAATTATGGATTTTTTTAAATCCATTTAACGTACTACTAGCTGTGATATTGATCCTAATATTATTTGATAAAGTTGATGGTTTGGATATGATCATCATGATAACTAGGTTGTCTCTTATTGAAATGAAGAGGTAGTTAAATTGAACTAGTTTAATTTTAGAAAAGTTCTATTTGGCTAAATTTTATTCGTTTTGTTTAAAAAGACAATATTTTTCCATTAAAACAAGAAAGCTAAATTGAGCATTGTAGTTAGTTAATTCGGATATAGATGCTCTTAAATTTAAAAAAAATTATCATTAACGAATCACAATGAGGTTTATCCTAATATTATGTGACACAGTAATAAAAGACAAACGCCATCCTGAGAGAAACTTACAATTTAGATTAAAAAAATGAATTTCATCATTTATTATGATCAAAATAAAAAAAATCCGGGTTAATTTAATTTGATGTCAGATCTACTTTGTGGATTACAAAACAATTCATTTTAAATAAGTTTTCATAGTCGAGAATTCTTTCATTCTTCATGATCAGATGGAAGGAAGTTCTTGTGCGTATCAATCGTTATAAATAAAGAGTGCAGGCATTGTTATTAATGAAATAATTCTAAGATCTCCTACTCAGCATGTAATTCGAGTCTTTAGAAGCGTATTTAGACCCAGTAATGAAGAGCAGGAAGCCACGCTGTGTAATGGATGGCCCATGATGCGGTAGCCTGACTAGTTTGTTATCTTAGACCTTACAGTGCAGTCCAATTAGAACGATACATGTTACAGCGACCAATCAGCTTAAAGCGACCTATATAAAGCTTTTAAAATCTGTCAATAACATTCAATGAAATATCTTAGATGGAGTATGACCTGTTGTTTGGTGTAACCATAACAGATTAGGTAATACTAGCAGGATTGCTCTGTTCACTGCATTCCCTTCGAATAAAGGCATCCAAAAACTAATCAACGGCTTAATATGTTTGTAGGGTTAGCTAGGCTAGATATTTCACTGTCGGAATATAAGTATTAATTACTGTTCACAGTTTAGCTACCTGCTCAAACATTTTAATGTGTCATAACTGTTGCAAGGTTAGGTAGGTAGGTACCAAGGTTGAACCTTTTATTAAAATCTTTAAAGACTTATAGAGATATCATATAGTATAACTTCTCATAAGCTTTGGTATCTATGATACCTGCAGGTATCATAGATACCAATTAATATATAATAATTTGTTTCTAATATGATCGAAATCATGGAACAGTTCGATAATTCGAAGCTAACCCAATTAAATTTAAGTCGTACATTATGTAACTCTGAGTCACTTTTTAGTCAAATAAATATAATAAAAGTAAAAATATCCTCCTGGTGATTCATTATACATTTCTCAATTCATTAAAAGTGGTGCATCGTCAGGTAAAATGTTTTCATTAATTTGACTGCAGTCTTTTGATAAGAAAAACTAAGCTAAAGTTTGCATGACCTTTTTTAACGTCTTGAGTCATTGGAGACTTTAATTTATAATTAGTCGTTAAATAGATACTCACCAAATGAGAACTTCAGCAATTTATGCAATCTTTAGAATTTGTTTATTTAGCGATAGAGCGTTCTAAACAGGCAGACTGTAATTGCCTTATGGTTTTATCATAAAAATCCAGTTTGGTAAGTTGAGAATAAATCGAAAATTAATTCTCAATAGTCTGTTATATGTGTATCGATTATTTAGAAGTAACAGTCACATATTGAGAATAAGTTGCCTTTAATTGCGATAACATCAATAAAATTCATCTATTATAGTGTTTATAATCTAATAATAGTCTTTATTGCTTGGCATACAAAAGAAACTTGTATTTTAAAATTTACTCTGTATTCTGATGAAGTTGTTGATAGCGGTAAACATAGATTACGTAATTGTATGTATTACTTTGAATTTCATGAATAATGTTATAGATATGGGGATACATTGTTCATTGCAGTTCCACATCAAAGTTTATGGAACTACAGTTATATATATAGGCTGCCCTATAATAATATTCAAGTCTCGTCAGTATTATTAAAGTTCTTCACATCGCGTGCCCTAATCTATCGAGTCATCGCAACAGGACTCTTAGTTTCAATCCACTCAGCAAATATTCTTGTTTGAGATATAGGGTTTCCAGTTCGTGAATCAACTCGAGATAAATCATTCACAAGGACTTCTCCCTTTCCTCTGCCCTCTTCGTTATACTCGTAAGAGCTGAGTGGAAGGATAGGAAGAAGTGGGTCTCATAGTTTGTCTCCATCGCTGAGCATATGAGAAATGGTGACCAAATCACTGCATTTAGAAATCAATTGGTGTTATTTATGGCTATTCTCATGAACTTTTCGTGAGAAGATCAGCAGGAATTCTTAGTATAGGTAATGTGTCCCAATAATCAGTCTAGGTTGATGGTATCATCATCGCTTACGTGTGATACGAACGCTTCAAGCACGAAATTCATGTCCGATGAGAGAAAATGAAATACATCCTGACAAATCATAATTTCCATCCTATTTGTGATACTCTTCAACTCCTCTGAATTTGTACAGTAAGCTTGTAGGTACATGTACCTGAGCAACTTAGTCACTCATTGGGTGTGTTCCTAAAACGTTCATAAATACTCCAGCAACTACACTAGCAAAATACTTCAATTTCCAGGTCATTAAGAGCCATAATCACCAATACCCCCTCATAAACTCTGGTCTTTATTGGCTAATAGCATTAGGTACAGACTGTAATTTTTCAATTACGCCCACTGTCTCGACCAAATCTACCTAGGTATCTATCACACTATTTGACGCTAGAGGAGACCTGCTTTGAATCACATTATATGGAGTAATTGAATAGATTAGTCTCGAAGAATCACTTCCAAAGAACTACAGAGGATGAACAATAATCTTTCATCTGAATGAAGTGTAGTTTGATTATCAATTGCGATACCAGCTTCTATAGCATCGATATGATCATATGGTGTTGTAGAAAACTTGTAAAAAAACATATTTAGGACCTATAAAGCTCATTCACTTCATGATAGTAAATAGTTAAATAAATTGCCGAAAGTAATTTATTAGGATTATCAATTGATATAATAACTCTTTAAATTCTAGGTATTTGTCCCGATTTGTCTAATTATTTCAAAGTTATAAGGTTAAGATAATAAATACGAATTATAAGAATAAGTGAAAGATTCCCACTTCCTAGCTTGTAATAACAATAATAAGAGTCATGAGTCACTGAATGAATCTTAGTCATATGGACATAGAGCCATAGAATCACCAAAGACAAATTGTAAACCATATATGGTTGTGAATTGGAAGAAATGGTCATTGGAACATAATACCTCTAATTTTCCTAATGTTCATTGAAACTTAATATATCTAATTCTGCTAATCACTTAATTTCGGCAGATGTCATTTATTTTGCTTTATAAACTAACCATGTTAATGGCGGAGTTTAGATTTTGTGATATCTTTAATATTGTAGAAAAAGCTGTTTAATATCTGATGAGGTTTATTATTAACTGTATTAATATATTTTTTCGAGATTAATAAAGGAATATCTTCATATAACAGAACTAACTAATGATTGTAATAGTTATTTAAACAAATGTAGAAGTATTAGCAGGGGAAGGATATAATAATTTATCATATTTATTAAAATATTCAAAGCAACCATTTTCGTTAGGAATGACCTCCACCTTCTGCCAGTGATGACGAATGCATCTCTCTTTTTCGTTAACAGGCATCAAATTTCCGGTCAGACTTCTAGAGAATTCGTTAAGAGAAGACAGTGAGTAAGGTAATGAATGATTTATTACTCTAAGAAATAACTGAATAGTTTCCGGTAAGGGAGTTATTGTAAATAGTATGGGTAGTGAAAAGTAAGAAGGTAGTAAATTGTGCTCATATATTTATAGACACATTGGCCCTTTATTTATCATACTAATCTATTCCATTTTTAATTGAAGTTTAATTTATCCTTAATAGTAATAATAATAATATTCAAAGGCGGAAATCCTGATACGATAAAAAAATAAGTACAAAACGCTATAGTCTAATTTTAATCAGTGATTCGTGAATTAATTATCACCCTACCAATATTTTTATTAATATATTCTATGTACAAAGTCGTCTGGAATGTTTTTATTGTGGCTCCAGTTGATCACTGTGAACAAATACCCACTCCCCACCAACATGAGATGGGTATTTCACAAGAGGTTCACAGGCGCCCTTGCCGTACGCTATGAGGCGTACTAGAAACGGCAGGACAGATCGGAAATGGTCTCTGCACTGACTGGCAAACTATGAATACAAGGGCTTGGAATGTGGACGCATGGACGCCCAGTGAGAGTGTGACCGACCTCTTTCACGATGGTCAATAGAAGTGATAAACCTATACTATAGCAGATCATTATAGCAGTACATTGGCTATATCTTATAGTACTACAGTTGAAACAGTCTTATTTACTCTTAATTCCATATTTGTTTATAGTACAAATCTTGTCATCAACATTAATTCAAAATTTTATTCACATGATAAAACGTCCATGTAGTAAAAGTTGCTGGATAACGATACAGAATAGTAATAAATTAGATGGGAATTGTATCTCACACTCTAATTTATAAGAAATAAAGATCGTAAATGGGATTTATTATTCCATTTAAGGTTAACCAGTTTATTGTGTATCAAAGTGAATCATGACAGTCAGTAAATTGAAGATGCTAATCACGTCATAAACAATGCGTCAGTTTCACCCGTAGTACCTAGCTAGCTATTCCACCCTGAAATACAGAATACTATATAAGGCAGTGAACTTAATCCTTAAAGTAATGTTATTTACCTCCCTCCCTCAAGAGAAAACTTCAAGCCCCGGATTCACACACACTGGCTAATTGCTCCTCCAGTCCGCCACGTGGTGTACCTAGGTGTCCCAAACATAATTTAGGAAGTTCGTGAGGCAATTTGAACCTAATGGCGACCCTCTCGAAGCTCTGCGATGAGAAATTAGTAAATTGAGTACTATATGGGCGTCGCGGCGGGGAAATTTACTAAGGGCGTTCGTAGAGGCAGAGGTTCGCGTTAATTCTCAACAGGGCTGGACTCTGCACGAAGCTTAGGCGGGTCTTCACTTGCTCCTACACAGCCATATGCGACTCCACCCTCCTTTTTTGGGCATCTTTTTAACTTTCCAAGTTTGTGGCGAATAACAGAGATTGTCGTAGAATCCACTTTGGGACAATAGTAAGTAATGACCAAATTTCCCTTTAACGTGAATTCAAAGTGGGTATTGCGAGTAATTTCTTATATCGCTAACTTAAAAGCTCTCCAATCGAGGTAGCCAGTTTGTTTTTGATGGGCGTTTTCAGAGCAGAGCACCGTGTTGTGGTGTAGTAGAGTTAGTTGTCGTAGTGCCGTGGTCGAGATAACATTTCAGGTGCCTCTCACTGCCTGCTCAGTGGTCACTTTTGGGTGTCTGCTAAACTTGTGATTCAGGAAAAAACAAACTTTCTAAAAAATCTACAGTACATGTATTCAAAACTTTCATTTTTCAAAGTGGACAATTATTTATTTATTTTTCAATATTTGTATACATAAATATCAGTTTGTATTTAATTAACTGATTCTGTGATTATTGTTCTAAAAACCAGGTATCATAATTCTTAACATTAGAGTTCAAATACCCGTCTTACAACCACATTATTGATGTTAATTGAACAATCATAAGTCTAGCCAATTAACCTGGCTATTTAATTCTGGTTGTACTCCTTGATATTGTACACAGGTTTTCGGCATCAAATAAATAATATAACATATGTGTTTAATTGTAATAAAAGTTGTTGCACATTTCGAATTAAATTTTAATGGAAAACATCAAGAAATATGTGTATATATTATAAATATTTTTTATATTTTAGTGATGTGTTCAATATAATTCATATAATTTCATTTTTAGTAACGTGACAATTAAGATTTAATAAAAATATTAAATTCATCGCATTTTAATTGAAGTAATAAATTATTTCTTATATTACACTTTAGTAACCTTTTTATTTATTACTAATTATACTAACCTTCCATAACACATCTAAATAAAAATTCATCTGTGTTAAAGAATCATTCAATTACATTTTACTAATAAGTAATTTGTAACCCATTAATTAAATAAACTAATGTGATCATTTACTTCAACCTCTTCAGATTTATTATCATTCAATAATTAAAATCCAGTGTGTGAGAGTGAATTTCAATTGAAATCTCTAAGACATTCGGGAGAATCAATCAGCCAGCAAACTACTCTGAATAGTTCAGCACCCAACCAGCTGTTAGATCTCCGTGGCTGTATCTCAAACAACCTGTAGCGCCAACTTTAGTCCAGTGTGTACTCCACCCCTTGCATCGCACCCTACTGTGGCGGCATGAATGCGTACGAGAACTTTCCTTAAAGGGTGAGTTCGCTAATCTGCTTATATGGGCACCTTTTTGAACAGTGCATTGTTGTGTAAGGAGGGAAGCCTCAGTCCTCTTCTTGGAAAATGTATCCTTGAATTTTGAACTAGTGAAGTATTTAATTTATACATTCATAAAAAAATAATTATAAATATCTCTTATTAGAAAAAATAGTTTATTCGGTCACATCGAAATTCAAACTAATCTGTTTTGCTCTGTTTAGAATGTGATTTGAGTGACTGTAAAGGCAGTAAGTTCTAGGAAGTGATTGCTCAAATGACACACAGTCTTGTTAGACACATTCGTAGTTGAGTTTGTATTAATTATTATCACAAAAGGTGTTGAGGCTCTGGCACAACATTCCACAGAGCTTTTACCTCGCAAAATTACCTGCCTGCTAATTATATAAATTGACCAAAATTACTAGATGCTATCTGTGAAGTAGGTGTTTAAAAGGATTGCCTTTAAGTACAACTATATTCCTGGTCATAAATTTCAATTAGGTTCACGAGAGAATAAAAAAAAGTTAGATGAATTCAAATAACAGGAAGAATCTATAGTCATTCTCGTTACTAGAATGTCAACAACTCGCCAATAGAGGTTCTGTAGCCATGTTGACATAAGGAGATTTCAATGAGTGCTGAAGAATGATCCTCTTGAGAGTATTTGTGATGGAGACAGACAGTCAAGGTCTGGCCACACTCAATTCTTGTGTTCATCTTCCTTTCAAATATCATTGCACAAATAAATACTAGATGATTTGTCAACCTTTCAATTTTTGAAAACACCAATGGGCAAACTAAAAATAGGATGTTTTTATCATACCATGTCAATTTAGAGTTCCTTATTGACGTATAAATCTAAAGAACCGTAAAGGTGATATTTAATAGTATTGTGTATCAGGACATGGTAGATAGAGGGCATAATCAAAGCATGACATAAGCATCCAATATAAACTGAGTCAGTCTTAAACAAGAGAATATACTTTGTGATTTTATTTGTTGATATTTTTTGGATCAAGATCCATTAATTGGAAACCAATTCAAATCTATTTTTTTACTAGGTTTGCACTTTCACTGTCTTTGCCTTTTGCAAAAAGAATGTACAATCATCTCAACTAACTCGCTGTGTACACTGGACTGGTGTCCCTTGTAAATAACAACATAGGCAAAAAATGTAACTAATGATACATTGAGATGTAGGCTCATTAGCAGAAGATTAATTGAAATGATGCAGGCATGATGAAGCTGTTGGATTTAACTTTTATAGAATGCGATCTTTATCTCTGCAACAATATGTTCATGATTTTATTTATATAATGGTTAGTTGTTTAAGAATTCATTAATTAACTTAGTTATGTAATAATTTATGAATGGTAGATAATGATTGTACCTCTACTCATTTTATCTAATTTATTTATTTTCTTTTGTTGCAGGATTACAAAGGAACATCCATAAATCAAAAGAAGCTACTGGATGATGACTGTTTGATTCACTGCTCTCACCCTTGGTCTCGATGTATAACTTTCCTGTTTGTCGCACCTTAGATATAGTCAACGAGATATTCACCTCCAGATGCTTCTTGGGAGAATGGAACTGAATGACCCCACAAACTCTGCCAAGTACACGCTTCGCACGAAGTCCATACTAAAACGTATTGAATCTGAAAGAACCCGACATACAAACTCCAGAAAGAAGGACACCAAGGAGAAGGAGAAACCAGCGCCTCTGAGCAAATACAGAAGAAAGACGGCTAACGCAAGAGAACGAAACAGAATGAAGGAGATCAACGACGCATTTATCAGTTTGCAGAGCTCTTTGCCAGACATTCCAGGCACAGACACTGACAAACTCACCAAAATTACAGTTCTAAAACTGGCTGTAAATTATATCAGTGCACTGAGCAAAGTCCTCGATAACACATCACCTTCAATGGATGTGGAGGAAGTTAGAGAATTGTGGTGCCACGACAATGCGCATATCACAAAGGGCGATCACTGCGTAAAAAGCATGGTCAAGAGTCAGGGAACTACTAAGAAAGTGTATGACACTACAAAACCACTAAGCAATACAGAAACTTCTTCCAAAACATCAAATACGAATAAAAAGCGCTCAACGGTATCTCAAAAAGATGATAATTTGAGCAAAGATAAGTATTTGCATTCGATAAAACCAACTATAAAGAAACCTGGAAAATCAAGAACAAGAGGAAAAGTCTGTCGCACGAATAGTGTCGCAACCAACAATGGCGCCTACATTACTTTGAAAAATTGCGCTATGCAGACTACTCACAATTCCAAATTCAGAGCCATCAACAATCAACCTGTCATGATGTCAATGACAGTCAAGCGAACAAGAATGGAACCTGTAGTTGGTCACAGATCAATAAAGATGAGAAAATATGAGCCTCAATTATCATACGGCACAACTGATCTTGTGCAATATAACCCCATATCCCCGCGCCTTAATCGAAGCACTCTTCAATATACCACACAGATTAATAAATCTAATAACTGCAGAAGAAATTTAAATAATGAGTTATATGATAATAGAAATAGCTCTTCATCTTTACAATATCAATTTAATCCTCCACACACCCTATCACCCCAGAAAACATTCACTAATGATCGATTATCTCCACTTTATAATAATAATGAAAATATGCATCACCAAAATAAAATCAATCATCCTCACTCCACGCATATAAACTTCTCCCCTATTCATACCTCCCCAGACCACATACAGAAATCAAATTATAATCTACCAGCAACAGATAATATGCAGTATCTATCAGCTCAAACGAACCCTGAAAGCTACCCGATGGGTGGTCTCACATTCTCTGATCTCAAAAGCCCTTCGCTCAGAAACGATGTCCTACTTGACTTTCCACGGCAAGTTAAGCAATTGAGTCCTGCCGACTCCGCTTTTTCGTCTGGCGAATCGGCTCCTTCTAGTCCCACTCTTTCTCTGCACTCAACATCACCAGCTCTCGAAGACTTGTCTCCTTTCAATTCATTGACTTCGAGTTTGAGTGGAGTGTCAACAGATTCCGCTTGCAGTATCAGCAATACGGACTGTGAAAGTGTCTTCAATAGCATTCTAGATTCGGCACCATTCCAGGAAGAACTGGATTACTTCGCCTCCAACTTCTCCACTGATAACACCAACAGTTTCAATCTTTTAATCGATCAACAAACTCCAAATTTCGGGAATTGTGACATCGACAGTTATTGAATATTTTTTTCAAAAGCTTAATGTAGGTAGGTAGACCAATTGTCTCAATGAAGACTGAATAAAACCTTCATGCTAGGAAAGTGCGTAAAACTAATGCTATCTCGACGCGATAATCCTAGTATCATTTGAGTGAATTGTGACTTGGAATCGCAGAGGCATTTTCAAGGGATGGTCAGACGTGAAGGGCTCTTCAGTCGGTACTCTAGAACGTGTTGATACAAAAAACCTGAGAGCTTCTGAATAATAATTACAGGAGAAGTGTGCAGGTACCGTCTACAGACAAAATTTCGCTGTGAAAATATTCTGTTCAAATTTACTACTACAAATTAGTTTCTATAATGATACTTGGATATTCTTATGGAAGTTACGTTTATGTAATGATATTAATTGTTGTATCAATGGATATTATACATAATGATATTTAGTATTATATTGAATTAGATCTTTATTTTTCTTAACTGTTAGTTATTTTCATAGATGTGTGTCTTTTTTATATATAATGTATAGACTTTACTTCCTGGGTATTACATATTGTAAATTTTGTTTATAATGTTATCAAAGACAGTGTTTGTATAATGTGTTACAATATATATTTGAGAATATTATGTTTTTTTACATATCAAATGTTTGTATATAGTTTCAATAAATATTTTGAATTTCCGTTCTCATCTCTTATTCCCAAAACCTAAAAAGAAAGATTTGAAGTTACATCATTCCACCCAACAATCTCCATGTAATATTATTTGCCAAAGCCATCTTTTTATTGTAGACAAATTTTATTTGTTCAAGTGAATGATGTAAAAATGCATTTATGAGTTTTTGTTATAACTTCAGTGTAAAGTTAGTGTAAACAACTCAAGCCTGTGAAGTTGTTAGAGGTAAAACTTTCATGCCATCGCACACAGATCTGCATTCTGGTGTTTAACTAACGCGCTAATAATTCTTTCAAAACATCTAGAGGACTTAAGAACTATCTACTCTTTGCTTTTTTATTTAGCATCTCATGTTTTGAATGCAATTGACGGTGTTAGGAGAAACAGTCAATAATGTGTATGCCATAAGATCGCGATTTCTCGGCAAAGTGTCGGTTGAAGTCGAGTCCAAACAGTGCGTCATGGCGGACTCCACTTCATGTCCATCAACTCTTTACTTTTGCAAGAAACTCCACTGACTCGTTACTCACTTTTGCAACTTGGCTAAGCCATGTGAACTGTTGTACGTGAAACCAACATTAATGTAGATTTGAGTTATTTAGACTGAACAGAATTGTTCAATATGTGCGACTTACTTATCCATTTGTAAAACTAGTAGTTATAGTTTAATCATTTCTAAATTTTGATTGAAAATAAATATTAGAATTTCGTGATTTGCAAAAAAGTTGCAAAAAATTAAATTTAATACTAAATTTCAAAAGAAATGACTGAATAATAGTGATGTAAGGTAAAATCCGAGTTATAGAACGGTTCCGCATTTTCGATCATATTGCAAATAAGTATATAATTATATTTAATTAAGTATATATTATTTTTCTTAAATGATTGAAAATATGAAACCGTCAGCGGAACGTAGGTACCTTACATAATTTATAGACTCTGAGAAGAAATTCAAATCTTATTTTGAATGTAACTTGGGATATAATAATAAGTAATGAAATCATGGAAAGGTTATTTTGGAATAGTTTATTTCGAAATGATTTGAAAGTTTTTTTTCTATAACCTTATTTTTTTAGAGAGAAGTTAAACCATATTGGCATAGTAAATTACTATTTTGATTCTTTTCTTTACTGTATATAAATTATAAATATATGGTATGCGTCACATTTCAAAACTGTAATTGAACAATTCCTAAGAATAGGGAGGAAGAGAAAGATATACCATTATTTCTATAGTCCTTTTTGTTTGTAGGAAGGTACAACTGTTCCCATAGTTATAAAGCGTTGTAATGGATTCAATCGAGTGAAAGACAACCTAAGAGCCAATCAATAATCAACAACATAGGTTTTTATTCTTCATCAACAGTACACTGAAGAAAATACGAGTCAGATAGACTCAAAATTTAAATTTTCAGTTTGTCTCAAAACCAGCTCAAAAATGTGAGTCAATTTGACTCATCCTAATATTTTACTGACTTCCAAGTGGAGTCAGGATATTGACTCCTAATTCATAGTCAGATTGACTCAGATAGCTAGAGTCAATCAAGAAAAAAGTCTCCAACATTGGTGTTTTGCAGCTTCGATTCAGGCGATGAGTCAGGCTGACTCGCAATTTTTTTCACTGTATGTCCTATAGTGCATCTTAATACGTTGAATTCTAACCATAAGAGATGCTGCCTGCCACTGTTCTATCTAGCAGGTTTGATATTAAATATGTTCCTCCTAACACCCTAATGATCTAATTCATAAATCTACACAGGAGCAACATTTCTGTATACTCTGCACACAGAGGGAATGCTAGGTTCTGAACTATGTAGAGCATGTAGCTCTTCATGTGTTTAGTTAGGAACAACAGAAAGATTAGAGCTTCTTACATAATATTTGCACTCTGGTCACTTTGAGGGCTACTGTTTTTTTACCTTCTTAAAAAAAAAACATTTGCTGTGTTATGCACATTTAAAATGGTTTCAGTTTTGTTTCATTTAAAATGGTTTCAGTTTTGTATCATTTAAAATGGTTTCAGTTTTGTATCATTTAAAATGGTTTCAGTTTTGTTTCATTTAAAATGGTTTCAGTTTTGTATCATTTAAAATGGTTTCAGTTTTGTATCATTTAAAATGGTTTCAGTTTTGTATCATTTAAAATGGTTTCAGTTTTGTATCATTTAAAATGGTTTCAGTTTTGTATCATTTAAAATGGTTTCAGTTTTGTATCATTTAAAATGGTTTCAGTTTTGTATCATTTAAAATGGTTTCAGTTTTGTATCATTTAAAATGGTTTCAGTTTTGTATCATTTAAAATGGTTTCAGTTTTGTATCATTTAAAATGGTTTCAGTTTTGTATCATTTAAAATGGTTTCAGTTTTGTATCATTTAAAATGGTTTCAGTTTTGTATCATTTAAAATGGTTTCAGTTTTGTATCATTTAAAATGGTTTCAGTTTTGTATCATTTAAAATGGTTTCAGTTTTGTATCATTTAAAATGGTTTCAGTTTTGTATCATTTAAAATGGTTTCAGTTTTGTATCATTTAAAATGGTTTCAGTTTTGTATCATTCAAAATGGTTTCAGTTTTGTATCATTTAAAATGGTTTCAGTTTTGTATCATTTAAAATGGTTTCAGTTTTGTATCATTTAAAATAGTTTCAGTTTTGTATCATTTAAAATGGTTTCAGGTTTGTATCATTTAAAATAGTTTCAGTTTTGTATCATTTAAAATGGTTTCAGGTTTGTATCATTTAAAATAGTTTCAGTTTTGTATCATTTAAAATGGTTTCAGTTTTGTATCATTTAAAATGGTTTCAGTTTTGTATCATTTAAAATGGTTTCAGTTTTGTATCATTTAAAATGGTTTCAGTTTTGTATCATTTAAAATAGTTTCAGTTTTGTATCATTTAAAATGGTTTCAGGTTTGTATCATTGAGAAGTATTTTTCCCACATGTTCCTTGCTTGTCTCAGGCAATATCACATTGAAATAGATTGAAAAGCTATAACTATAATATATTTCGTAACTAAGATGTGAGAATATAAAAGAAATATGAATGTTTTATTTACATTCTATACGATATTAATAGCAAGAACCGAATTTAATAGTAACTTATAAAACAGCCATTCCAGGTACCCCCTATAAACATTCCAGATCCACTTTAAGAATCACTGATTCAAAGATTTCCCAATATTCTTTTTTTAAATAAGGTATTGATAATAGGTAAATCATGATTGAATTACTTTATAGATAAATTAATAAATTGCGATAAATAACAACTTACCTATATCCTTATTAAACCATGTTGCAAAGTGTAAGAAATTCTAAATTTTGATATCATTTTTTTTTGTCAAAAAAATCTGATTACACGCGACCTATTAATTTTTTGACATTATTTCACAATTAACATATTTTTTAAAATATAATTATCATTGTAATTAATTTTACTGAACATTTTCAAGGTAGAAGTCAATCA
Organism: Caprella mutica; assembly: GCA_947561585.1. Lineage (NCBI taxonomy): Eukaryota > Metazoa > Arthropoda > Malacostraca > Amphipoda > Caprellidae > Caprella > Caprella mutica. Next base: position 113,709 of record CANNZV010001843.1, on the reverse strand, counting down.
AAATAAAACTAATTTAGTGCTTAGTCATGCCATTACATTATGTTAATAATTCTATTGTGAATTAAGCTAAAAAAATGAATAGAGCGAAGTGAATAATTTCCAAAAGCTTTTCAGTTTGTTCACCAACAAAATAAACTTCCATGAATTATTAATTTCTTTATGTAAATAGGAGTATGAATAATTATAATGCAGGTAAAGAACAATCAACTTGGAGGAGGTTATTAAAACGATAACCAATAACGATTTTCAAGTTTATTTATTTATCAAAATTTTATTCTTTTTCGCGTTAGTGCCGTTTCAATTTTTTCTTCATGTTTTCACGCATGAAAAAGATTGAGGTTTAAAAAGACACGAAGGGCAATTGAGATAGCCAGAGTTAAAAGTATGGCCAACACTTTAGTTAGGATGCAGGTTATTGAATTTGCCTTAAAAGGTCATGGCATGCTGGCGTGAACTGGACTCGTGCCGCAAGAAATGATGCCATCGTTAGCGCCATCATTTCTGTGGGTTTTGTAGCCAAGATGACAGTACCTATCAACTTTATAATAAATTGACTTTGAACCGTACTTAGTGTTTGCTTAAGATGATACAATTTTAGATAGAAAGAAAGTTATTAGTTCTGTCAAAAGTTAAATACAGAAATGTATGAATTATTTTTTGTCTTTTTCAGTTGAATTAAAAATTTAGCAGTTTAGTAATATCGCAAACTTTAAACCCACTAAATTTTAATAAATTAGTGTTGGATATGTTCGATTATTTTTTATAAAACCACTAGCATTTTGATTTTATCATTCAATACGTCTCTTACCACGTAAATAGGTCAAAAAAAGATAAGCAGAACAAACTGTGGTCACTAGGGCAAGTTATGAATTATCGGATGGTTTCACATCTTCGGTCATACAAGAAAAAAACGATTTAATAATTAATTAGTCACCAACTCTACTCTGTGACTGACAATACCAAAACGAATAACACTTTGTGATTAATATTCCCAGTGTCCAGAAGAACAAGTTATGCAAGCGTAATTTGTTTTGCTATCACAGGGTGATCAGTGGCCAGAGTGCATTTAATGGGAGCTATTCAAGTCATCGCGCGAGAAAGTGGACCCGTCACGAGACCTCAATGTGAAGATGAGCCTTTCTCTCTAGTTAACTAATGTAAATTAGGTCCAAGGAACTATCATAAAAAAAATAAACACGGTGAAATGAAAACTACGGCGATATGGAAAAAAAATACGAAATGTATTTTCCACTTTCATCTAAAGGATACTAGGTACAACTCATTATCAAGTAAATTTATAGAATTGTAAATGGTTGTTTGATTTATCTCTTTCTAATGGAGAGAATGGGAATTAAATGGAAGGTGTGATAGAATAAGAAAAAACAATATTCTACAAGTTATATTATCCTTTAGTAATTCCAATCTAAAAGAATTGAATCAAATTGATTTCTTCTTTAAAGAGTGCAATATGACTACTATAACTTTATTTCCTAGCTAGTACAACTGTACAAGTGTGATGCTAGTATCTGCTAGGATGACTTATGACTGTTCACAAGTACAGCACAGGCCTGTGACACGAGGTGTTACAAAGTGTGGCAAACATTGTCTAACAGCCTCACTGTCAGGTCTGACTGAAGGTGAAAAACTGCCTACATTGCTAGGAGTTGATGAGAGGTAATGCTGCCTACATTGCTAGGAGTTGATGAGAGGTAATGCTGCCTACATCGCTAGGTGCTAATGAGAGGTAATGCTGCCTACATTGCTAGGAGTTGATGAGAGGTAATGCTGCCTACATCGCTAGGTGCTGATGAGAGGTAATGCTGCCTACATTGCTAGGAGTTGATGAGAGGTAATGCTGCCTACATTGCTAGGAGTTGATGAGAGGTAATGCTGCCTACATTGCTAGGAGTTGATGAGAGGTAATGCTGCCTACATTGCTAGGAGTTGATGAGTGGTAATGCTGCCTACATTGCTAGGAGTTGATGAGAGGTAATGCTGCCTAAACTCAAAAGGAGATATAAAAACAGAATATCTATAATTATCTCTCACATGCGGAAGGTAATGTTTTAAATCGGCATTTATTTATTTATCATCTTGTTATTCGCATAACTCAAAATACATTAAATCAAATTGCCTGAAATTTGGTGCGATGATTGATCAGTATCCAGGAATCAAGTTCAAATCTTAAGGTCAAGGTCATGTTTAACTCAAGGAATATTGGGTAGTTAAGGTCATTTATAAGCGGCGGTGAGGGTATGCGCTCTATCGTGTGCTCGTTCTATTTGTTGTAAATGTTTTCATTGTTATTGCTTGAGGGTGAATCTATAAATTTTTCAAATTTGTGCATCTGGTTTATTGTCTATAAGTTTTATGTGGCTCATTATAATAAATTTATCCTTAAATTTTTCAATTCTTAACAACGGTAAATGGAAGATTTAATAAAACTTCATTATTCGAATCATTAAAAATTCAGTTCCGACTAACAAATACCTTAGTTTACTCATTAGATACTAATGTAGTAGATTTAGTACTATTTTATTCTACTGATAGTCAATTTTGTAACATTTAGCATTGCTCAAGAGTTACCCAGAGTCTTAAAGCAATGACTTTTTGGTACTTATTGTAATATCAGCAAATGAATGGAGACGCCATTGCTAATTCTAAGCATTAGCACAATATTGTCACCGTCTTTAGGTGTTAACCCTGGTACTAAAAACTGAAAAATACTAAACGATGACAGTATCGATAGAAGTTATACGAACTAAAGAGTTAAAGTGGTGGAGCAATGGGAGAAGAATCCCCTCTCAATCTTCTATGGCCCCACCAATACCATTTCCATCTTTAATCGGTAATTAATAAATTGAATAGTTCCGATTTAGGTATAATTAGGTGGGTAATTTATTATACTAACATGTATCACATAATTGCCTATAACTACGTGGTATATGTTGGCAAAAAACTCTATAAATAATATACAGTATACCTGTTCATGGAACCTACCTTTGGTCAAGGGCGAGGTATTTTCAAAGATAATAATAATGTGCCATTGGTACCAATAATAATTATTGTAGTCATTGACATTTAAAAGCTATTTAATAAAACCAAACGGTTCAGCGGTAAAGAATAATTCTTTAAATTATTTATTTACCGCTTACTAAATTTACCGAAATGAGAAACTGTGAATTGAAATCAAGATAATAATATATTGTTATTATAGATTTAGTACCTAGCTTGAGAAATTATTAGAGCAATATCTTGCAGGGACAATGCTCGGGCGACATATTGTCCATTTGTAATTCAAAGTTCCGACAATGATAATTGTATCGTTAGTACCCAGAACACGTAAGGAGGTTGTAAGAATGTCCGTACTTTAGAGACTTGTGCAGTCCGGTTGAGAAGGTTTTCTTAGTCTATAAGTGTGTAAAATCCAATCTAAAATGTTACTCTGCTTGCTAATTGTCCGTAAAAGGTATGATTACCACGTTTGAGAATATCTCCAGTCTCTCCATATCATTATCATATTTGCTGTTTGGAAGTAACCTATTATTAATGTTTCGTTAAATTATTGAACTGGTAAATTTAGTAATGGATATCTAATTTAAAATAATTAATGGGACATTAGCTATGGTGTTACCGATTTATGTATGAATTATATAGAAACTAATTTAAACATGGTTTTATATTGTTGATATTGAACGTTATTTCATAATTGTTGACTAAATGTTGACTTATTTGGTCATGGATGACAAATAATGTCATTTTATTGCTAAACTTCTATTAAATAATACTAAAAATAAACATAAATTTACGACAGCAAATTATATTCTTCCAAAATATAACTTCCTGAATCAAATAAAATTAGATTATGAGGAACCAAGATTACGCAGCACAGAGCAACATTTTAGGGTAAATTACGAATTATTGGCTAGTTCCTTATGTTTGGTCATAGAAACACATATATAATTTAACATTTTAAGGCGTTATATCAGTTGAAATATTGAGATAAAATGTTCAATATATACTTCTCTCGAGTAGCACCAAAAATTTGACCTGACCGACAATTAGCAAGTAACCCTATAGTTCTAATTTCAAAAGATATGATCTGTTACCTGCAATTGAAAACATTTTTCTGGCAGGCAAATAATTTATGCATTATGAGTGCTATATTGTAGTAGTGGTTTGTGACACAAAGTGTGAGAAAGAATGCTACCATGGTACAAAAGTGTGGCCCTTTTACCGCAGCCTTGCGCTGTTTGTTCTGCTTGCCAATTTGTATGTAAAGTGCAGCGTCAACACAAGATGCCGCGTCTTTGAAGTCAACTGACGATACAAGATATAAATGGAAGGACGAGAGGTGTTATTAGGATAATGGACTTCAAAATACGAGCTGATGTGGTTAAGGTAAACGAGTAGATAACTCATCTGATATTCATTCACCTTTTACGTGGTCTGTCTGACTGATCTCACAGCCATGTTTGAGAATGTGCCAGGAAGCTCTCCCTATTCCAAATATATTTTTAAATCAATAATATTTTTTTAATAGACCACTTTCTCTTATTGCTCATTGGAAAAATATGAATACCTTGAAAAACATTATAATTGCTCGATATGGATGTTGCGTATATTGAGTCATTAATTTCTTAAATAACAAATCACTTTCGAATGCATGATAGAATTTAGTGACCATCTCTCGACCATCACACTGGCACTCTTTTTAACATCGTCAGCTGTGGTGAAAGTCTGTGCCCATCAATAATATTTTGAATACACTAAATCTACAGCATATGTCTTGCTAATTCTCTATAGCTAATTCAAAACTAGATATTTAACTAGGGGAAATAGTCAATTTAAAATATGTACAAACGGAAATTCATAATTATCAATACAGATTAATTGATGTAGGTACAGATGATGCAATCAACTAGGTAGTCACACAATCAACTAGGTAGTCACACAATCAACTAAGTAGTCACACAATCAACTAGGTAGTCACACAATCAACTAGGTAGTCACACAATCAACTAGGTAGTCACACAATCAACTAGGTAGTCACACAATCAGCTAGGTAGTCACACAATCAACTAGGTAGTCACACAATCAACTAGGTAGTCACACAATCAGCTAGGTAGTCACACTATCAACTAGGTAGTCACACAATCAACTAGGTAGTCACACAATCAACTAGGTAGTCACACAATCAATTAGGTAGTCACACAATCAACAAGGTAGTCACACAATCAACTAAGTAGTCACACAATCAACTAGGTAGTCATACAATCAACTAGGTAGTCACACAATCAACTAGGTAGTCACACAATCAACTAGGTAGTCACACAATCAACTAGGTAGTCACACAATCAACTAGGTAGTCACACAATCAACTAGGTAGTCACACAATCAACTAGGTAGTCGCACAATCAACTAGGTAGTCACACAATCAACTAGGTAGTCACACAATCAACTAGGTAGTCACACAATAAACTAGGTAGTCATGTTGAGCAGAACAACAGAAAGAAAAGTTAGAAAGTCTGCGGAAGTGTTTCATAAGATTACAGCTCAACTCCCTGAGTATTTCTATTTTATACTCAATTGTGGGCGTTAGAGTGTGTGTCCTCGTCACAAATGCAATATATCACTTACAAACCATTTCATTCAGGTGCCCTAACACTTTGATGGAAACTACAGCAATTTAAATAAATGCTCCAAAGTATAAAACAGCCATAAATCTCCGTTTGAGTATCTTAAATGGACATTAATATAAATAGAAGACACACTGGCTCCCGCATGCACCTGTCTATTCAATGGATTCTTCGGCCCATCAGTTAGAACATGTCGATAAATTTGAGAGATTTATCTTAGCTACTTAATTTAAAGATATCACGTACCTTACCTAGCCACCAACTGAAGTTATTGATGGAATTCACACCTCATTTAAATGCTAACTATGATAGGCAAACAAAAAGCCTAGTATTTACTCTTGTAATCCTGATAGATGAACAAAGAATATAAGGAGATGGATGTGCAGAAAGAGATACAGAAAAACCAACTTGGGAATCAAGCAATTCTGAACTATCAGCTAGAAACTTAGATGTAATACTAAGATTGGCTTATATACTAAGGAAAGGTAAGGAATATTGTTTAGTGATATAATGTCACAATATTTGGGTAGCTGGTGTATTCATAAGTAATTAAAAGTATAGGTTGTTATTTAAAATATAACATAATTAAAATACTTTTCCTGTAACAGTCACCAATAGCTCCAGTTATTTAACATATTTTAGTAATGTTGTAGGTACAAAAAGAAAAATATTAATAATGTGTTCCAACTATAGTTTCCCTATTACTATTAGTGATTAAACTACTATTTAAACTGAAATTAACCATCAGTCATGAATTTATTTATATTAATTTATATTAAACACATCCTTTTACAATCGCTAAATTTCGTAAAGATACACATTTATAAATTATATATAGATAACTATTAAACAGATAAATCCATCCAGCATATGGAGAATTCTTTAATTGATGATATCAAAACAATCGTACTTAGTTTCTTATCTTTGTGACAAGAGGTATACGTTCTTATCGCAAGAAATTAAGTTCTTCATGGGTCGGCGACTTGGCCGCGTCCTCCAATCCTGGTCAACCTATCCTTATCTGACACTTAAGCTTGACTCTCTTGAATTAATCTAACAGAGAAGCTTTAATTGTTTGTTGGCATTTGTATAGCGAGTGTTATTCGACTCAAGTTAAGCTTCTTTATGTACCTAGCGGCTTCTTGCATTCATAGACTGTTAGTCGCATGCGTATTTTCACTGGTTGGAACATAAAGAAGTGCTACAATGTCTCCGATACATAATGATAATAATTACTGTTTATCCAGCGCTATATTTCCAGCAGTAAATAATCATTATAGTACTGGCTAATCGTGGCGATTGTGACACTTCATAAATAGAGTTTTGTAGTGCTTGCATATACTGCTCCAGTGTTAGGTAGTTAGGTACAATGTTAGGTAGGTAGGTAGTGTTTGGTAGGTAGGTAGTGTTAGGTAGTTAGGTACAGTGTTAGGTAGGTAGGTAGTGTTAGGTAGTTAGGTACAGTGTTAGGTAGGTAGGTAGTGTTAGGTAGTTAGGTACAGTGTTAGGTAGGTAGGTAGTGTTAGGTAGTTAGGTACAATGTTAGGTAGGTAGGTAGTGTTAGGTAGGTAGGTAGTGTTAGGTAGGTAGGTAGGTACTGTTTGGTAGGTATTATGAGATGCGTCAGAAAGGCTCAGGGAATTCTGACTGGCTGGTCTGATCATTACTCTTGCTTTATTGAGCTTTGTTATTCTCAATTCAAATGACTTTCGCATGCAAACTAACCAATGAATTGTGAATTATAATTAACAGTCTTAATGAACGTATCTAGGCACCTGAAGCTAAGATTATTGGAGTTGTTATAGGCTACAGGTGCATTCACCTTTTCAGACTGAAAAGTCAATTCGAAATACTCCCTATGAAAAATAAGTACTCATGTTGCCGATAAAAAGGAATGCCTGCAGTGGTACTATATACCGAAATAGTGTCTGAAATATCTGAGGTAGATAAATCATAAAATCAAAAGTAACTGATGGTACACCAGTGGCCTAACCTATGCTCTAGGGTTAGAGGTCCATGGCTTGCTCCTATAGGTTAAGAATGTTTTCTGATATTCTAACCTTTATTTCAGTTTGTGAAAATTCTTGGTTTCTGCATATATTAGGAAAATACAAAGTTCATGTTTAAATTAAAAATATATCTCAGCTGAAATAGTGAGATACATTTAAGTTTAGAAAATGTTCATTATATACAGTAGGGAAATGATCATTATCTGTGGAGCCAACTAGAAAACGCGTAAAAAAAAATAGGAAAACATGGTTTAACAGTATAACTTTATTGATCCCATATATTTTATTTTACTTATATGTATATATAATAAACTTTCATAAGATGATTCTGATTTACTTGAAATAATTTCTAAATTATATATAAACTTTCATTGAATAATACAATTAGGACTTGTTCTACTTGTACAAGGATTAATAATGATGTTAAAACTCAAGTAGATATCTTTTTGTTGTATAGTGATATGTTAATATCTTTATGAAACACAACTCACTTACTTTATTGAAATACTATCTAGGTAACACAGAGTCTTCTGATTACCCAGTTAAATGGAATAGTATTCACTATCTTTATCAACTAATAACTGAGAATCAGAATCACATCCCAAGCTACTCGTCAAGATAGTAATAAATACTGGAACTTTATATCTAAATCCTAGCATTCGTCGCGACTTCTGTGTTCAAAATTCCTTATCGGTTCTGAGTACTGTCAACACGTCTGCGAAAGCTGCGACTGTTGATCTCTTATAAGATATTGACATGCAGCCTCATTTAAATCAATCCGATGCCGACAACTTTATCAGAGAACCTTGGTAGGAGGTTCAAAGGATCCTCAATGAGATTTCGTCACTGATAGGAGAGTTGCCGAGGGAGATTATGTGCGATACCTCCTCAAGAACGCACATTTTGAATGCTACACGTTGTCTTATCAAATTCTTCGTCTCAACTTGAAATACATTAAATTAATTGGAAAATGGATAGCTATGATGTTCACAATGCAGATCGTTCCACTGTGCTAGAAATTAATGTGCAAGATAACTTAAATAAAGTAAAGATCAATCGAAAATTCTGGTTACGTATTCAGGCGGATTTTATTCCGAAGTTAAATGAATTCGCAGAGTGTTTTTGGGTGTAGTAGAATTGCATTTTGCAATAATATAAGTATATAAGATCTTTTAGTCAATAAGAACATAACATGAAGATTCAGATTATCAGTACAGATCGTTAAATAAATTAATTATGTTATTAATAAAATTCATTGTTTGGCTTTTCACTTTTCGTTCCAGGCGATGAATAGACAATTAGATATCCTTCTTTTCGAAAACTCGAAACTTAAAAATACCTAGCTAGTTTCAACATTGAAATTTTAATAACCTATAGCTGAATATTTGTTGCATAATGTACAGTAACTAGTGCTCTACGCTACGGAATATCAAGAATATTGAATCGACTTTCTTAGAAACAATTATAGTATTCAACCTTTTATAGTAATGAATACTTATGGCTCAAATTTTTTGTAAGAATAAACTAAATATATATATTTAGTTGTAAAATAACTATAAGATTATTGTTGAATGAATACATTCCTCTAGCTATCAATATGATGATTTAGCATCAATAGATAAAGCAAGTTGTACTGTCAGTGATTTTTTAGAGATGCTGAAGAGTGTTGGACGACCCTTTACTTAATCAGGTTATTTCACAGTCTATATACACTACCTACTCAAACCCAGTGAAAAAACTCCCAGAGTCACCTCCGATAACTCACCATTAAATTATCTGAATTATCGATAAGTAGCGAAGTTAATTAGAGAATGCAGTGGTGACGGTATAGCAATTATATAACCTTAGTGCCTCGTAAGTCTCACTTTTCTGACGCTTATTGGTTCGCCATTGTTAGAAAATCTACCACTGGCAACTCCTCTCACTAGATGGCGCCAGTTGCCTATTTGTGATACATTTTGAACTCCGAAAACACTCGCTAGATGGCACTATTGGCCTATTTGTGATACAATTTAACCCCGTAAACACTCGCTAGATGGCACTCACTACAGGGTGTACCAAAAAAAAAGATACCCAAGTTTCAAAGGCTGTATAGGCCTATATTGGTGATACTATTTGTAGAAAAATTTCCTCCTCAGGGAAGCCTAAATATATCTTATTTTCTTCTATTTAAATAGTAGAAATAGCAATAAGATATATTTCAGGTTTCCTGGGGATGATTTTTTGAAGAAATCGAAAGCTGGAAGAAATAATTACAATTTGTAGTATTAATAACGACGAAAAATACCTATAATATCATAAATAATTAGGTCTGATGAAATTAATCGAGTTTCAATCAATTTTGTGAACTTTTGAACATGAGTTTTCATTTGAAATATTTAAATTACATTTATCATATGTAATACAATAGGAAAAATTATAAATCAAGTTTGGAAATTCGGTTGTACCACGCATAAAAAATTGTAATTGAAGAATAAAGAGCTGCTCTAATAAACTAAAAAGTGCAAAATTATTTAAAATGAAAAGCAATTTTATTATTATTATAAATTCTGTAGCTGTATTATTCATGATTTAGCGGAAGCATGTTGTAAAACAACCTTCAATCTGCTTCAATAAGCATTTCCAGGATTAACTAGGTTATTTTCGAAGTTATAGGACAACTCCATATTTCCATACTTCTTCTCATAAGACCGAAAATGTGGAACTGTTCGATAACTCGAAACTTACCCAGCTATGACTCATTGGCGGAGTTTACCTGTCATCACATTAAAAGAAAGTGAAAAAGACAGTCGCTAACATTATCGAAGACACAGGGCCAAGCATTGTGATGATTTTCTATTTGGCGTCACTTTTATGTACCCGTCTGTCTGTCCGTCACATTTGTCTGGTAAGCAGCTGATAGCATGGATATGAAATTATTCTGATATCAGTTCAATAAATGGTTTGTGTCTGTCTGTCCGTCACACTAAACCTAATAATACGCTTGGCAAGCAGCTGATAGCATGGATATGAAATTATTCTGATATCAGTTCAATAAATGGTTTGTGTCTGTCTGTCCGTCCGTCACACTAACCTAATAATACGCTTGGCAAGCAGCTGATAGCATGGATATGAAATTATTCTGATATCAGTTCAATAAATGGTTTGTGTCTGTCTGTCCGTCACACTAAACCTAATAATACGCTTGGCAAGCAGCTGATAGCATGGATATGAAATTATTCTGATATCAGTTCAATAAATGGTTTGAATAACTAGATTTCATTTTATTTTACCATCAGTTGTGAATAAACCTGAGAAAAGGAAAATATTATTACAAAATTGAGCTTCTATATTTGTTGGGATAAAATTGAAATATTAAAATTGCTGTCATGTTTGATGGTACACACGAACTGAAGTATATTGCAATTACAATAATGGAACAGTTTATTCCTAGTATCTATAATGTCTAATGATGTATAAATGATCATTTCTTCGATCTGTAAATTGTGAATTTAATCAGAATTTAAATTACTCCTTTCCTCGATGATATATTTTCTCCGAATTTATTTGTGCAATAATATGAAAAAAAAACAGACTGTTAAATTGCTCGTACAATATGTGATACAAATTACAAATATTATGTTTTTTTATTTTATAACAAAATTATGTTATTATGGCCAAATTTATTTTTTTATAGCCAAATTATATTATTTTATATCCAAATTATATTATTGTGGCCAATTTGACATTAATGAAGAATACATTTTGTCAAAACAGACAATGTTTAAACATTCGTTCTTACTATTTCTATCATTAAAGATATTCTGTATAGTGTTGTAGAATTTGTATTTGGAAGAAATTATTCCTTAGTTTTTGATACAAATCACGCAATGAAGTGTTAACTTGCGCAGTGATATAGTTCACCTGGTTCTCCATATTCACCTCCATATTGTATGAAACAGTTTTAACTTTTAACACGTTATAGCTTACATGTACTTACTACATACAGTGTAAGGAAAACTGTACTATTATATATTTTATTCTATTAATAGTCAGTTGAATGATTCATTGAAGTTCTTGCCTAGCACACATATTTTCTACGTCACTTCACTGAATCAGTGAAGTGAACCAACCAAATGTGATTGGTTCCGATTTATCGAACGATTTCACATTTGCGATCATATATTAACTAACTGTATACAAATCATAATTTAACTGTTAATTTTTGTAGATTTTCTATATATGATCGAAAATATGAAAGAGTCGGACATACACTACATACAATTTGGTAGATTCTGCTAAGCCAGTTCCATAGTGCATACAAACCACAGAGGCCCAATAACAGCCCTAAATCACCCATGTTCTGCAGACTGGCTCACTGGCCACAATTTACAAGCTCAACAACACTTCATGTGATAGGTTTATTTACTGCTCTCCGATGATATAAGCAATTGTACCACATTGCGCATTCTTGCGCCTCAACTGGAATAATAAAATGCGCTCTGGAAAAATTAACAGCGGGATTTATTTGACTGGCTCTATTTACACCTCGGCATGATGTTCCAGATACAATCGATTGGTCGGTGCATTCTTGTTATGTTGGTATTTGCTTGGGCAGACCTGAGGAAAATACTCATTTCTGTACCCTGTTCACTTATCTCTTTGAGTCTGAAATACATTAGCATGTCTGCTTGAAAAGTGGATGAAAAAGATTTAACAACTACCGACAGTTGAAAATATTAAATGCATAGGCAAATGAATAAATTATTTCACTAGTTTAACCATTGATTGAATGAAGTATATCATTATTTAGTGATACCTTTAGTTGTTGCGTTGAGTGTCTGTTCCATTTTAAGGAGACTTTAACGCAACTCAGGTAGTGATCTTACGCTTAATCAATCAACTTGGTAGTCACTTTAGAATAAATATACTTTAAAATCTATTAACATTAACCTAAAAAAAGCCAACACATAAATCTTGATGTAACAGTTTAATGTTATAAAAGTAGGGTATGTTCTGATTTATCGGACGGTTCTACGTATTCGATCATGTAAGAATAAATACATAATAGTTAATATTTAACTCATTAAATTATTATATATTTTATCACATATATTCATTTGCAGTTCATCTTAAATTATTACACTATTAGCATTTTATGAAATGTAGCACCATTTAAACTATTAGAAATAATAAATAGATAATGTTCATCCTTTTAGAAAGTAATGATAAATTTATACAATATTTCTATTCTAAAATGTTATATATATATCCAATTAGAATGATATTGAATGAGTAATACAACATGGATATATATTGTTTAAATAAATCATACGACTGTATTATAGAATGATTATGAGCGTATAAAATATACAAAATGATATAAATTGACATTATTTTAACAAGATTTGTTTTATTGAAACTGAGTGGGTGGGTGGCATTACCATATAAAGATAATGAAGTTTCATACCTTATATGGATTGGTACCTATCTCCCGTACATTTCTCATATTGATAATCTTTATATTATTAAACTAGCGGTCATTTATTTATTCTGGGTGTGACTCATGGGCAAATACAGAATACATTATCTAAAACCACTCGCTCGTATTTAGTGTATAGACTCTTCGTAAAGACGCGTTCATTGAGTTAGGTAGGGCGTCAAAATTATAAATGTCGTGACTTTTTTCAGCATTGCAGAACTTAGGGAGGAGATGTACGCACTCATTTCCCAGAAAGAATTGGGTGGAAAATATTCAACTTCCGATAGTTCACAAAGTATACGTATACGTTGATATTATCGAAAAATATTAATATAGCTTATATACAAAGTGTGTTATAGAATAACCTCACACAATATGTTTTTTTTTTATCAGATTGGCTTTACAGTTCTTTATGATCTAGAAATATGTATACAAAAAGTTATTAAATTAGAATCTTATATTAGAAATTGTTTATCTTTATATGTAAACAATCTTTTTACCTACAATTCAATTGTATATTAAATTTCATTAAATATTATTTAACAAACAAAGATATTCCTACTACTATCATTTCCAAAAATAACCTGCGTACGGTCAGTGAAGTTTAAAATCCTCTGAAGCAGCTATAGACTCGTCAACACTAATTGTTTATTCTGAATAGGTGCAGGAAAAACACCTCCCCTCCGATCACATTTCCATACAATGCTCACAGGCTTGCTCCACAATGTTCCCCTGGACCAGCTAGGGTCCCATAGAAAAGCATGTGGATCTTACGGGATAAGCCTAGGAGAGCTTAATGCCTAATGGGATTATCTTCACCGCTGCCTCAATTGTGAAACTGCAAACACAGGGACGTGAGCTTGTAACTGATAAAGGTATTATGGCTGTGTGTCCTATGTACACAACTTATACGTCTCTCATATCATCGAGAAATCGCTGATCTCTTGCTAAACTGTGTGATATGGTGGGAAAATAGATGATCTTTATGTCTAATTGTAGGATCTATAGATATAAATTCCATTATCTGGTGTTAAGCTGAGTTTTGAAATTGTGTGACCTAAAGATTATGTAAGTACGTCAAGTGATTGTATATCATTCCTACTTTCTTCGTCACCATAACTAATTGCCATTTCATCTTATAGAAGGTATTAATGAAATATATCGGTTAAATCATAAGGAATAAGCGAGTGCATTGAAATACCTCTAAAAGCCAATCAGCTCCGCATTGCACCTCCAACCCTAATTTCAGTGGTTATTGTTAGGGCAAACTATGCACACACTTCGTATTTCTGAGATCAGAGGTCAAGCCTCGTAGTCCGAGAGAAGTAAATCTGCCAAAACATTATGGCTCGTGCTAGAAGCTGACAGTTAGCACTGTTTTCCAGTTCTTCAAAAGCCCTTAGAGGTTCCAGAGTAGTAAAGGCAACCGATGTTCTCCACCGAAATAAAATTAAAATTGGAATGATTTTTTAAAACCCCCATCTCTTTTTTCAATAAATCTCCTACCACCTATTTTTTAACTTGAATGTTTAGTTATAATCTTACATTATATCAAACTCGAGAATTATTCAGATTCTGAAACAACCACAAATAAAATATCAGTGTAATTCTTCACGCATAGTACCTAATAACTTTATGATTTATGGACATCCGGTAAAAACAATTACAAAAACTTCATCATAAATTACCCTATTTTCTGTATTTGAATCATTCCACCATTGTATTTTTTTAACAACTACAGAATGTAGACAATAATTCTGAAAAAAAACTTCGAGGTCATTCAGTTCGTTAGGCCATATCGCACTTCACAGCCAATTGTGTTTGCTAAATGTTAAATGATCTATTAATCATTCTAATAATTACAGCATTTCAAATGTTAGGGAGATTTAGGTAAACAGGTAATCAAAAATAGGTAGACTTGAGAAGAGCTAAATAATGAGTAAGCTTAGAAATTATTAGAAATGATCGAATAAACAGGTAATAGGTATAATAATGTAAATAGGTATAATTAAAGTAGACAGATAATAGGTATAGATAAAGTAGACAGTAAACAGGTATAGGTAAATTAAAAAGTAAATAGGTATAGGTAAATTAGACATATAATAGGTATAGGTAAATTAGACATATAATAGGTATAGGTAAATTAGACATATAATAGGTATAGGTAAATTAGACATATAATAGGTATAGGTAAATTAGACATATAATAGGTATAGGTAAATTAGACATATAATAGGTATAGGTAAATTAGAGTATTAGACAGATTATAGGTATAGGTTAAGTAAAATGAAAATTGGTATAGGTATAGTAGACAGTAAATAGGTACAGGAAAGTAAAAAGAAAATAGTTATAGGTAAAGTAAACAGATAATAGGTACAGGTGAAGGAGACTGATAGTGTGAGTATGTATGTATGGAACTGTAGACTTAATGGTAGATATTTTTAGTGGCAAATGTAAGAACGCAAATTTATTTAGTTTTGATTTAAGAATCTTGTTTATTGGGAAGAAGAAATAAAGATATGCGCAGTTATAATTATTTTTCGTATGTGAATTCTTAAAACTAAGGTTAAAATGATAAAATAAGATAAAATAATAATTTTTGTAATATATATCGAAAGTTCAAACAACAACACTATTACGTTTATGAAATTAAAGAACCAATGCAGCTTTCATACTATTTATTCCATAGACTCATTTATTTATTGATTTCAAACACACCTATCAGAATAATCTTCAGATTTCATTATCATAGACTTGATATTTAGGTCCTAACATATTATCCGTATATAAATTTTGTATATGCGTTATACTTCATCATAGAATAAATGGAAGGTCAAGCCATAACTTATCAATGTCCACAAAGCGTGTTTATATAAGTTGACTTGTTAAATATAGTTTAATTCATGTTGTGGTCATGCACCCCATGTATGGCAAGTCCGATGAACCATGAAGAAAATTTCATACAGTGCCATAATGTTTATGCTAACAATATAATAATTCCTCGAAACTACACATGTCTCCAATACAAAATTTAGTGCCAGATACACGTATACCTACATTGAAATATTCGCCAAAAACCATGTTGGTGATATTTCCAATTCTGTTATTCTAAAATTTATTTTGTACCTATAAATAAAAATAGGACCACCAATATGAAGACTCCAATTCTTATTTGGAATAGCAAAATATCGTAAATCTAATCAATATCAGATGGTTTTAATTTTTAATTTACTGGCCCTTTAACTTACTACTTAGCGGCTTCCTGAAGAACAACTCCAGGCATTTTTCCACCATACAAACATGGAATTACATTTCTAAATGATTGCTAATAAATTCTACAAATGAAATCATTATCATAATCGTCCGCACTAGAATGCAGAAAATTTAGCAAGGCGTTCGCTGTGCACATACAGACTAATTTCACGGGTAGAATTAGTAGAGGTTGGGTAGAATGTAGGAACACATTCATCTCGTTATCTTCTGAATGGCAAGTGCAGAGACTGAATGATCTATTGGGCGCCATCGAGCAACCTAAAAACATAATCTGAAATTGTTAAATGCCTAGTCTTGCCTGCGTCACTAGGTATACTCCTGCCGTATTGTCTGATCCAATCTATCATCAGCATCCGCGGCTACATTGCACCGACAAAGCTAATGATCAGCCCGCTAACTAGGATCCACTTCGTTAAAAAATAATTAACGAAGAAATTACGCAGATTTTACTCGGTTAATTCCGCAGAAAGCATGTATCAAAGATGTTGAACCACGGCGTTGATGCTTTAATCGATGTATCAATGACGAACTTAGAAAAACCTGTTTTTGCGATTAATAAATTCACTCAATGGTTGATCTATTGTTCATTTGATGAGCAGAGTGAAAACAAAATATTATCTTATATCTTTGGGAGGTAGGCGTGGATTACTAAGCTCCTTATTTTGGTATCAGCTTTTGTGCACCTTCCTAATCCTTTAAACGATGCCGTTACTAATGATTAAGTAGCCCTGTACTAGATAATAATAAGCATTAGGCTACGATAAAATAATGGTGATCAGACCAAAAGGGCACGCTAATTTATGATCGCTGGTCCTATTTATGACTGTATTATTCGACTCTAGCTCAACACACTGAACAAAATTAGCCGAAATTTATAACAAACTAAATCATCCGCCTATTGCTCATTCATTTGTATTTTGTTTTTTGCGTGTTTGTGCGGTAATTTTTCATGATAATCACTCATAATTGCCATCAATTGAATATTAAAGTAGCTATATATGATCCATAAAATGATCATTGAAATTAAAATAATATTAATGTAACAATGGTCAAAATACCGCGAAGAGAAATCGAGTCACTGACCAATAATACACAACCTGGCAACCCTGTAACCTACAACTTTACTTACCAATCAGAAGAGCGGCAACGTGACGTAAAATTTTATTGACCAATCAAAAGAGAGGCACTGTGACGTACAACTTTACTGACCAATCAAAAGAACGGCATCGTGACGTATAACTTTATTGACCAATCACAGAGCGGCACTGTGACGTTAAAACTTTGCTGACCATTGTGACCAATCAGAGAGAGAGACACTGTGACGTAAACTTTACTGACCAATCAGAGAGAGGCACTGTGACGTACCTACAACTTCACAGACCAATCAGAGAAAGAATTATACAACTGTATAGCAGACAAACAACACAATGAACCTAGGCTTCCTAGTTCTCTGATTTAGAATTTCATTACATTGGTCTATTATCTACTTCAACACGTGTTATTAAGAATCATTATCATATATTGGTCATTAGTACTAATGGAGTTATGATCGCATGCCTATAGCTATATACAATTATACAGTATATAGATATAGGTACTTATAACAGATAGGAAGGCCTCTCTATTACAGAATTTATGGCATACTTAGTATAATTTTATTTCATTGCTCTTGGAAGTTATTCAATTTGAAACCATAAACTTTTATGAAATTCATTGCACTTGAGATTTAGACTATCTCTTCCATGATAGTACATCTTTAACCAATGAATTTTGACATTCGCAACATACGCAATAAAAAATTCTCAAAATCGTATTTTGGCTTTATTATTTAATAGGTGAATCATTAAAATTACCGAGAGTTATGGCGTTAGTGCTTAAATTCTGTGTTTTTTTTTAGAGTATCATCAATTGGTGAGTTGCCCTAAAAGGCGGTAGACTTCTTAAAGGGAGAGAATCAAAGAAAATTTCGATCCCAAAAAGGAAGGAGACCTTGGGTTAAGCTTATTGTGCTTGCTTCACCTTTAAGTAAACTACTACGTGCTTATGATGACAAATATTTAAAATAATATAACTTATGCTAAAAGAAATAGCATTTGAACAAATATCAGAGTTTAATTTATTTTAAATTTTCTTTCAACTTGAAAAATCTCGAGAAGTTAAAGGTCAACGTCAAGGTCCTTCTTAAAAATAATCGCTCACCGTTTAAGTTAATATCCAAAATCATACATTCACAGTTTTTAATTATATACTTCTCTTGCAAGCCTTTTTAATCTTTTTTATCAACTGAATTTCCTTTCCAGCACACACTATCGACTCAATGCTACCTACCATCAATCTTTTCTAATTAGTGAAGTGTTAAACACCTTGCAGAAATAAATTGCAAATCCTTGAAATAATCTCACCTAAGCCACTTGATGTTAAAACCTATAAACATCATCGGAAGCTAATCTTGTACATTATAATGAGTTTACATCAGCGGATGAAGCATCTTATCCACTAGAACTATCAATGGATGCGTTAATATACTGAACTGCTGCTTCTACAGACGGTTCTAGAGTGTCATCTTATGATGGAAAAACATGAAAACATGATAATAAACATGAAAATAAACATGAAAACATGAAAAAAACATGATAATAAACTTCGACACCAAATCGGAAAATTTACAATCGGCAGATCGTCTGTTATTGTCCATTACGGTAAATATTTATCGTGTTTTATCGTAAAATATAATAGTTTCAGATAGACATATTCAGGATTTTTAGTCGGAAATGTCCGAAGAAGGATGATAGACTATATACTAGCTAGGGTTGTTACAATATGCTTTTAGAATCATAGATCTTAAGAAAATCACTCACGAAATGAAATAGTATCGAATACTATATACCGCTGGTGTAGAACCATTCAATACTCTTTAATTCTCTCCGTTTGTAATAAATCCAGGATCTATGATTTTAAAAGCATATTGTCACAACCCGAATAATGATATACCTTTTTTTATCGTTATTAGGATTAGATTTAATTCGACTTTCTGATTGTCGTAGATAAATGATTATTTTATGATTGATTACAAACATCGATCGAAAACTAATGATCGGTGTCTATTATTTTCCGAATAAATAGTAATCATTGAAGTACTGAATTTCTTAGATCTGATTTATATTAAATAAGTTATTTTTCTTATATATGATTTATATGATTATGATAAGTATTAATTGACACTAGTCTTATTTGCTAACTAATTATAGTGACTCTTTACTTAGGCTCCATACTGTATAGTTTGATCAAATTATTTCTTCACTTCTTAATCTTCAGAAATAGAAAGTTATTTATTTCTAGAGTAAGAAGAAATATTTAATGTGATCTGAGGTAGGTATATAAACTATCTTTATTTTGAAATTGTCATACCATGCTCCAAACTGGATGCAATAAATTAAAAAAATTATTATGCATTATATCCTTTATAGTTTTAGATAAATTCAATGTCAAATTGTGCTCGAGTGTATCTGGAACATTATATAAGAATTGTAACAATGAACATTCTTGAGAATTATTTCAATATTTTAAGGCCAAACATATGTTTCTTTTATATTATTTTTTTGTCGGTATTTCAATACAAACTATTATCCATTATCCTTACTTTTTTCACTATTCTAAAATATGATCAAGATACACTTTCATCGTTTTTTTTTGTTTATATCATAATGGAAAACAATTTTAAATTAACCAATAT
This sequence comes from Caprella mutica, assembly GCA_947561585.1. Classification (NCBI taxonomy): domain Eukaryota; kingdom Metazoa; phylum Arthropoda; class Malacostraca; order Amphipoda; family Caprellidae; genus Caprella; species Caprella mutica. The sequence goes on along the minus strand of CANNZV010001843.1, from coordinate 93,594 downwards.
TAATAAGAGTAGCCGTATAATCTGTGAACTTTAATAAACTCAGTACTAATCAATTATGTTTCATAGGAATATATCCCATGATTCATATAATATCAATCTAATTCACAGTCTAGATCAGAAGATATCCTTTGGCATCCTATTTAGGATCGGAAAGAAGTTTAGTGGGAGTGATGTTTATAATTAATATTTTACAGCCTATTTACGAGAGCTAGTTATGTATTTAATAATATTATTAACGTCTTAGTGTTCCTGAAGACTTTGGTACATTTTGACATTTAATATATCTCTTTAATATCTCTAAAAGAATTAAGGAAATTAGAATTAACTTATATAATTTATCTACCGATGTTAGTCCAGCAGATATGAGGACAAGAAATAAGTTGGAGCAATTGAGCATTATATATCAATTTATAATAATACTTTCTACTCTATTCATATATTTTTTAATCAATTAGATCAATTTAGCCCTAATTTAATGTATCATATGAATTTATTATTACTAGAGCCCGGATTTCTAGTTCTAACGAAAGTAGTCGAAATAGCGCTTTTTAAAGTCGGTAAAAAAAAGTCCTCATAATAGCTGAGTCTGTCCTAAAATTGATGCATTTTCTTTCTTTATAGAAACTTATAGAAGTAAATTCAAGAGTAACTCTGCCATTCTTGTTTATTTGTTAATATGTAGTTTATTTTTGATTATTATTCACATGACTTACGCAACAATTATTGGCAAATGTGTATGTATAATATCGTATATATAAAATTATTAGTTTAATAAATAGTAAATAAAACACATGTTTCTCAATTTATAAGTAGCTTTTATTTTACAAAAAACTAACAAGAAGAATGAAAACTAAACAAAATTTACCCAAAAAACTATGTTGTCTAAGTCACAACCAACTAATGAAAATTTAAACACGAAACTGAAATAGAACAGAACAAACCAAATGCAAAAACAGTAACAATAATTATTAATTTAATAAATATGCTACTTTTGGGCATGTTTTGTTTTCACCACATGAGCACTCATTTAACTATGACGTTCATAAATGAGTGTGTTCAAAGTAACTTCTTCACGCAAAGAGCGAAATTAACCGGTCACAATATATAAATACCATATATCTATTTTATTGGGCATATCTTCATTCTTCACGTATCATTCTATTTATTCAAGAAAATTACATAATATTATACTGTATTGAGTAGTGATTTATTCATTTTCCAATTCAGTTTAATTTACCAATAATTATGCTCGTACGTTTTCTATGGAATATTACTATAAAAAATGTGGATGAAATGGCATACTAATTTAAATGTCTTTTGCATGTATAATTTATCAATAATATAATAATCTGTTACTAATATATTTTGCACGTAAAGGATGGTTTATCACAGGTTTTATAGTCGTTTATACCATAATTACTAGTTCTATCTTTTAATTTCTAGTCAAAATAGCTTTTATAGTCAAAATAGCGTTTATGCTATAAACGTTATAAAACTTTATTTTTATGGTCAAAATAGCGTTTATAGCATAAAAACTGAAAATCCGGGATCTAATTATTACCAATTCGCAATTTTTATTACCAATCTTTCAAGTTTGTTTAAAATTTACCTAAATTTATTATACAAAATTAATCTGTGGAAATAGACCTTAATTTGATGGTTAAAATGTCAGTTCCTTTTAATTATTGTTTACTCATTCAAGACAAGATATTTTGAAACAATAATTATCAGGTAAATTCGATGTAAGCTAACAAGGGAAACATACGACTCTTATCTGAATACGATTTTTTTATAAATTAATCAATATAACTATAGATGTCAAACAATAATTTGAAGGCATAAAATTTTAGTAAAACAATTGTGCGTTTTATATTGATTATTAATAATCATAAACGACATTTATATTAAGACTCATATAATTCAACCCACGAAATAAATAAATCATTTTAATATATTATAGAAGAAATACAGTTTTTGCTAATATAATGTACATATAATGATATTATTTTTAATGGAATCAGTGAATCGGCATACTTAGCGATGTAATATTTTGTACTCTGTTTAACTGAATAATACTCAATGAAGAAAAGAAAACTTATTTAATTTAAAATAGCGCCATTTAGTGGTAAATAACTTAAATTTTTCGTGGACACCATTTTCTTTATTTCAACAAACATTGTGTAAAACATGTTTGTATATCTGCAATTAATATTCCTAATTATTACTCTAGAATTAGTTTATTAGTTAGTGCATCACTGCATAGGCTACCACTGAAATTGTATTGGATTAACTATTGAAAATATTCCGACATTTTGTAAATGGCATTGGAATTGAAGGTCGTCTATCTGGAAATAATATTAACAGCGCCATCTATCGAATGATGGCTCAAACTAAAGCTAACAATTAAAACACCCTTTTTCATATTAATAACTAATTAATGTTTATCTATCATATTTGGAATATTTCATTTTTCTCCATGTAATTTACAGTTTCATCTTCACATTAAATTCCTTACAATGACTACCAAATGATTATGCCTTACAAACATAAATCTCATGTCAATATCTTGTATAAAAGGCGCATGATTAATGGTAGGTAAAATATATATCACATTTAGGAACCAGTAGGCTGGTGCCATAGCCTATAGAAATAATATAACTCTATTAATTGGTGTTTAACCGGACACCTTCTCAGTGATGGACCATACCTATATCTCGATGACAGTCTGATTACGAAAGATCATTACTCAGAACAAACTGGTTGTACGACATTATTAGTAGGCAAAGTCAAGCTTCATAATTGTGGACAATATTTGATATCAATGACATCATCGCAACAAGCTACTGGAATTTCATTAATCTGTTCATCGAACATGTGTTATAAGTTGCTTTTGACATGATTTCTGGGGGTTGTCAGTATTGATTGTATAATTTTCTTCATGTAGTCTCATTTATCATTGGCTGTGCAAAATAACATCCAATTTAAATGTGACATGATTAGAATATCGAAACTAGAATTATTAATATACATATTAGTGATGCATAGTTGTATCTTAAACATATTTAGAACATTTACTGTATGTATTACCCGAAAAAATAAAAGGTCTGTAGTTTTTTCTGTTAACCTTTATATATTTAATCTGTTATTCAATTTATTTCTATTTTTTCTGTTTCAATTTTATTCTGCATTTCCGAATTTTCGGGTTTTCTGATTTCCGTATTTTCGGTTTCCTGTGTTTTTACATTTTCCTGGTTCTTCGTTTTTCTGGAATTTCCTATTTATCTGTATTTTTTCTGATTATCGAGTTTCTCTGAATTTTCGGTATTCTTTTTATCCGGATTTTGACTGATTAATATAAAAACTTCTGTTAACCGATAATTTTCCTAGTATGTACCTACTTATCTGCTTTTTTTTTTTGATATTTCTGCATTTGCTGATTTTTCTGTTAGACGGATTATTCTGAATTTTCATATTCATCGTGTTTTCTGTTTTCCAGATTTTCGGTTCCGGATTTCCTTTTTTCCAGATTTTCGCTTCCTAGTTTTCTTTTTTCCAGATTTTTGGTTGAGTGGATGTTTAATATTATGATTTTTTTTCCGGTTTTTCCAGATTTTCATAATTGTTCCGAATCTTCAATTTTTTGGATTCTCAGTTTTGTGGATTTACTGAAATATCCGAATTTTATGCATTTTTGTAAGACCAGAGACAGACAGACAGACATACAGACAAATAAAGACAAGGAAATTATTTATGGGAGTTGATAACTATACATATTTAATTCAAATGTTAATGATTATTTATTTCACCGATAATGAGAAATTAGTTAGATAATAAAAATATTTACTATCTAACGTAATATTCGGAAACTTTGTACAGGGTTGAATAATTTAGTATCTGAAAATTATGTATTTTTTTTTTTAATTCATGTGTTTGTTTGTAATATCTATGAGTCTAAATTAGTATTAAAGGCAGGCCTCGCTTTAAGTACACTTCTCTTTAATAAAAGTGGTTCTTATTTTGAGTCATGTTTCGAAATAAGTACCGTTCGTAGACATAGAAAACGGAGACAATTTTTTATGATTATTTTACGGTAACTATCAAAAACATCAAAATTATAATTCAGATGAGGTTATTAGAAGCAATTGGTTCAGAAATTCAACATGTCCCATTTTAAGGTAAGTTCCGTGTTATCGCACGGTTCCATATTTTCGAACACGTGATAGACGAGTAATTTCTAACATAATCATTATTTAACTTTTATTTCAATTGGTATTCATGATACCAATAATTTAGAATAGAACTTAAATAATAATTATTATTATATTTTCTTTTCTGACGTGTCCGAAAATGTAGAACGTATACCAATTACTTGAAACTTAGTACCTACCCTTCTTCCAAAAATATTTCATAGAGCATAAAATTGCTGTTTGCTCAATGTAACACAATAATTTTAAAATTCTAAGTATCTATTAATTACTGTCCTATATAGTGAGTCGGAGCTAAGGTATGGTTGGATTTTAAAACCTTTAATAAGTTCACAACTTTAAATACTGAAATATTGTTTAATATAGTACTCTAACTCTAAAACATTTTTTTTTATTATAACTCAAAGAAAATGAGATATATTAAAGGAGTGACAATTAGAAATTTTATTAAACACTTAATTGTACAAAGAAGTAATTATTCGGAACAATTTTTGAAACAAGATTGTCACATCCTAAACCAATCCAGAATTTTAAAATTGACGTCGTAGTTTATAAAAAATGTGGGTCGCTATAATTATTATTGAGTCACGTTCAAGCTGCATTTTCTCCGTAGTTTAGTGATAATCACCAAGTGAATAATTTTTCAAAGGAGTAGTTTATTCATTTGAATAGAGTTCAAGTGTTGATCTATATATCTTAGATAGTGCATTTTAATATTATATCATGAGAATACTGTGTAACTGTTAGAATACGCTAATCACACTCAAATTAGAAAAGTGTGACCCACAGGTGGTGACCACGTACGGTTCTCATGAGTAGTAAAGGAGTAATTCATTCATTTGAATAGAGTACAAGTTATGATATAGTATATCTTGAAAAGTTGAAGTGTGCAATTTAATATTATACTATGAGAATACTATTAAAATACGCTAATCACACTCAAATTAGAAGAGTGTGACACACTGCCAGACTGCAGGAACTGTTAAACTGTTCTCCAAGAAATCCTCTATTTTTAATTTTGACTTTGTTCTCAGTATAGCTAATACATGTAAATATAGGAGAAAATTAAGGATTGTTCGTACAGAAAATGTTAAAAATGTCCCATATTCTGCAGAGTCGCAGACCAGACTGTATTTCATGGTAAATTCCACCGACTTGTCGGTGGAATATTTTTTCAGTGAAAATAATTTTCTGACAAAGTCGGTGGATATTTAGCTATTTATTCCTATGTTACCATTAATTTTCGGTGGAAAAATGGGCAAAATGTTGGTGGATCAGCCAAATTACTGGAAATTTATGGTGGATTTTCTCAGCTTTTTCAAAAAGTCAGTGGAATTTTGTGCACCAAATACAGACTGGGTCGCAGACTGGACACACAGGTTGCGACCACGTACTGTTCACAATAGTCTAAAATTATAAAATTTCTGTAGCTAGGTAGGTACCTACCTATTTAAATCTAATCTGCAGTTTGTTTTATTCTTTCACACGATAAATTTTTAATTTTCGTTATTGAGTTCATTATTATTAAAAAATAGATGTAGAAAATTTACAAAATAGAAGTATTTAGTATATACCTAGAAATTTTAAATATTTCGGTGAATAGATTTAGTATAACATAACCAACACAAAAAACCTACTACTGTGTGTCGCCAGTCTGTATTTAGTGGTAAATTCCACCGATATGTCGGTGGAATTTTTCTCCATTGAAAATAATATTCTGGCAAAGTCGGTGGATTTTTTGCTATTTACTCCCATGTTACCATTAATTTTCGGTGGAAAAATGGGTAAAATGTTGGTGGATCAGCCAAATTACTGGAAATTTATGGTGGATTTTTTCAGCTTTTTCAAAAAGTCAGTGGAATTTTGTGCACCAAATACAGACTGGGTGTGTCGCACGTGGTGTTCACATTTTGTTCGGGTTCCCACGCTAATATCTCTAAATAGAAGCTTCTGTTCTAAAAAATGTATTCGTGATAATCGTCTTAAAATGGCTTCTTCAATTTACTGTTAGTGTCAAATTATCAAAAATCCTAAGAGAAATAGAAATATTTTGTAAAACGTGATCCACAGGAGAAGCCTCCTGTGAGTCTCACGTGGCGTTCGCATTTTGTTCCCGTATGTCCAGACTGCAGGAACTGGTGAAGTGTTCTCCAAGAAATCTTTCATTTTGGCTTCTGTTCTCAGTAAAATACATGTAAATTATACAGTAAATATAGGAGGAAATTAAGGATTGTTCGCACAGAAAACCAGTCTGCAGAAACTGGTAAAGTGTTCGTAGAGATCTCTTATTCTGTTTGTAGCAAAATTAATGTAAATATAGGGATTAATTCAAAACTGTTCGTAGCAAAATTAATGCAAATATAGGAATTAATTCAAAATTGTTCGGAGAGAATATCCCAAATATCTCACATATTCTGCAGACTGGACAGAAAATGTTAAAAATGTCCCATATTCTGCAGCCTGGCCGTATGTTACTCTTATTTTTTCGTCATTACCCATTGTAAACAAAAGGAATGAAAATTTTGCTGACGGAACAGACGTGAGACGTGCGATACTTGCGGGGCTACGGTTGTGACTTCACTGACTTGTGAGTATATGAGCTCCCATCAAATTCGTCTTTAACAGTTTTTCAATCTGTTTCCTTGTTATTTTTTGATTATTTGCGTATGATCAATACAATTCAATTTATGGGACATTTTTAACATTTTCTGTGCGAACTGTCCTTAATTTCCTCCTATATTTACATGTATTTTACTGAGAACAAAAGCCAAATTCTGCCAAAATATAGGATTTCTTGGAGAACAGTTTACCAGTTCCTGCAGTCTGGTACAATTGTACAGAATTAGGTTAGGTGTATATATTAATTTAGGAAATTCAGGGTACTCTTAACCTAGTCAGCTCAGGCTGTAAATAATACAGATCGACAAGGCATTCTGGTACTTAATTCATATTAGGTACCAGCAAACAAAATCTATTGATAATACTAGGACTCTAGGAGTACCGAGTAACAGAGTAAGGAGGCAGATTAGTGATTACCAACTTACCCGTAACTCGTAAGACTAAAAGAATAACCAAACATATAAATTTCAATTTTACCTAGCTAGCCTAGGTATCCTTCTGAGCGAAAAAGAAAAAACCTGAAGATTATTTAAGATTTTCTTGTCTAATTTATTTACTTTATTTTTTGAATCTGTATTCTGTACCTGCAATTTGCTGCAAAATTAACAAGGTAGGTAGGTACCTACTACCTACCTAGCTTATATCAAAAGCACTACTATGACAAAATCTTTAGAAAATGTAGAACCAGTCTTTTCTGTAGATGCAGAAAATGAAGATCACAATAATGATATTTTTGCGCCTGATAGTGGTGAGCATGATACTATGGGTAACATAATCATCCCACCATAATGTATTTCATGGTAAATTCCACCGACTTGTCGGCGGAATTTTTTCCCTTTAAAAATAATATTCTATCAAAGTAGCCTAGTAGGTGGATTTTTAGTTATTTATTTCTATGTTACCATTAATTTTCAGTGGATAAATTGGGATAATGTTGGTGGATCAGCTAGATTATTTGAAATTGTTGGTGGATTTTTTCAGCTTTTTTAAAAAGTCAGTGGAATCTTATGCACCAAATACAGACTGGTCATCCCTGAAATCCTCACGTTGTTTTATCTGCTTCTGCTGCCTGCAGGCCAAGGAGTCTAAGTCTATGTATGTCACTTGCTGTGCTCCTGTCACTCCTGATATTACAAAATAAACATTAGCATCTAATCATGCCCTATCAAGACGGATAACTTGCTACCTAGCTCAAAGTTTAAAGTCTGTTTAATTAATTTGTCTAACATGTATGCTGAGTTTTCATCTCTCAAAACATTCCTAATTTGGCTAATTATCTAAAATATTTTAACAATTATTAAACCATAATCCTCCATTGAGCTCAGTCTGCATCTGCAAAGACCAAAGTGTGTCAAATCAGTCTCCCAAGATTTTATTTTGAGATTAATTTTATATTTGTCTCTGAAGATTTTCAAATGTTTCCAAAATGACCAATATTCTCCAAAATATCTCCAATTTGGTATTACATTTTAACATTTAAATATAGGAATTAATTAGGAAAAAGTCTCCAAGATCTTACAAAGGTCAAAGATATATTTTAATATATTTTTAATTTTTCCTCAAAAAATGTCGTCACAGAGCTTAGCCCCTAAGCCCTTGGCTTTAGGTATCAAGCCAGACTGTATTTCATGGTAAATTCTAATATTCTCCTGACTTGAAGGTGGAATTCCCTCTTCCCCCCCCCCCTTTCACTTTGTTATTATTCTATAATTCTAGCAAAGGTACAGTATGTTGATTTTTAGCTATTTATTCCTATTTTACATTTATATTTTGTTGGCTAAATTTGCAAAAATCATCAAAATGTTGGTGGATCAGCCAAATTACTAGAAATTGTTAATGGATTTTTTCAGCTTTTTGAAAAAATCAGTGAAATATCTATCATGTCTCAAAGTAGGTATGCATTAAGACAGAGTTGTCAATATATTATAATATTGGCAACTTTTGAGGGGTGAATTACTGAAATAAGTTAGAAAAAACTGTAATTAACTGTTAAATCACTAATAAAAATATAAAATAGCCATAAAGGATGCACTGCTCATGTATCAGACTGTCAGACATGAAACATAATGATTTTTTCAGATGTAAATTCTTCAGTACCTAACCATCTTTAAATTGAGAAAATGTGATAACCTATTGGCTACTCCTACTTGCACCTAGGTCCATTTTGTCATCAATCTGGCGACTTTCCTGTCGCACTATGAAATATGGGTGAAATACAATCTGGGCTAAATATTGCCAAACTAAGTGTTGATGAACGCCAATTGCCTGACTGCATTTAGTCGTCACTGCAGGAACTGGTAAACTGTTCTCTAGGAAATCCTCTATTTTGGCTTTCGTTCTCAGTAAAATACATGTAAATATAGGAGGATATTAAGGATTGTTTGCACAGAAAAAATTAAAAATGTCCCATGTTTTGCAGACTGGGATGAACGTTCAAGACTTATCCGTTTTCACTGTACCTTACTACCTTTCAGTGTATTGAAATAAATCAATTGGCAATCAACAAAATTGGTTTAATTAACCTTTCTATAAAATTAATTTGATTTTGAAAAATCCATTAAAATAATTTCAATAGCTAGCTAGCAATATATGTACATATTTCATAATATTTGTTTTTTATCAGGAATAAACAGCAAAAATGTTAGACCAATGCATTGTAGTAATCCATTTTTTCTTATTTCCAACTTTTTACAGTTCAATTATGATAAATTAGGTGATTAAACTGATTCTTAATTTTTTTTAATTTCAGATATTCACTGCATGGAATTTATTTAATGAACTGAGCTGCTATGTCTTTAAATAATATTACTAGTGAACTAGAATTGGAATTGGAAGAAAGTGCAAAAAGTGAAAGTGAACATAGGTGAGTAACATAATAGCATCAGAAGTTTGATGATATTATTGAGAAGGTTTATATTGATCAATTTTTTTTATTCAATAAAATAGCTATAATAATACTATGCCAACTTGCAAAGCAATGAAGGGAAAAATGAACTGACTGTAACTTGTGCAACATTACGGATTGTCGGTTCTAATATAACTTATCTCTATAGCTAGTCACTAGACAGTTGTATGAAAGATAAAAAACTTGTGTTAAAAATATATAGCTGATACTATATCATTATATAATGCCATTTAGCTATTGTCATTTCATTAGAAATCCTAGTCTTTGACTGAATCTATCATTCAAATTTCATTTTGTTTTGATAATGTAGCTAGTATATACATTGTTCAAAATGTAGGTCTAGTTAGCTGCTGCTGTTATTTCCTTTTAAAAAGTATATTTAACTTCATTTGTTTCAAATTCCAAAAGAATGCAAACCAAATATATAAACAGCATTCTAGCTATATCGTTTCTAGATTTGTGCTAAAGTGTTCTCAGTTGTTTATTCTAACTAGTCTACATTTTCTTGCAGGTCCTACCCATGGCTGAAAGATGCGGAGGGTCTCAGTTGGCAGAAGTTCTCAGATGCTTACCCCAAACACAAACTGTGGCTGTACACTCTCTTGGACATCTCTCCCGAAAAGAAAGGCTGGCAACGACTCGCTCAGACTATGGGACTCAAGTCGGAAGAAATCATGGTGAATTTGATCTAGAGAGTCTATAATTTTTATTCATTTTAAAATAAAGAAATAAGGTCTAGTATGTTGTAATTCATAGCTGTTCCTTATTGTGATTCTTCTAAGCTTGATTATATGTACTTTCTTGTGCTTAGATAGAAAAATGACTGTATATTTATAGCTATTGTTATTTTAAGCAGTCCAAACAATTTACGTAATGATCATTATGAAGCTAAGGCAAATTAATTAGCTAGTTTATACCTATTCATATATGCAAAGTAAATTAAATATCCAAATTGCTAACTTACTTATATCTCTTTGTAGTTAGTAATTAGCTAACCAAATGTTCCGATATCCATTTTATTAGTTTCTGTTTATTTCAGTGGTGTGAGAAATACTGTGGTACAGCTGGTCCAACATCGTCAATGTTCAACAAACTAGTTCAAAAGAAGAGTGTTCCTCCACTGCATATTTTTCTTCACCATTTGCTGTACCTTGAGAGACATGATCTACTCTCCAGAATACCCTGGCAGACCTGCATAGGTATGTGAAAAGTGAATAGGAGAAGTTTAGAGCCTAATAGTGTCAACTGAAATTAGAAAATATGGTAAGTTACCTACAAGTTATTGGTCGATCATATAAGAAAAATAATATAATAATAAGGATTAGGTATCCATGCTACCTGCTGGTATCATGGATATCAAATTAAATAATTATTACAATTTATATATTTTCTTATATGACCAAATATGTGAAACTGACCAATAATTTGTAAATTACTTCACTCTTTAAAGCTATGTCCACACCTGTTCAACTTTCCTTCCAACAAGCGCACAGAGTGTTGAAAGGTGGTACGCATGCGTCATTGAAAGGAGGCATGCGCTGTTGAAGGGTAGTTTTCATGACGCATGCGTCTATTCCTGAGAGGAAAGGAAAAACGCAAGAAGTCCCATGACTGGTGGGACTTCTTGCGCTTTTTGGTTCAACTTTTGAGTTGTTTACACTGAAAACACTTCAATTAGCCTGTCAAAACATATAGAAACGTGCCCCCTCTCTAGGATAGTTGCAGTGTGTAGTCAGAAATTGAATAAATAACCCTAGAACGGTTACATAGGTGAAATTCACAAGTTATTTTTTAAGTTTTTTGAAACTCTTACATCTGGCAGCGTGACTCAATGTTTAGTAGCTATGATGTGACAATTTCCATTAGTTGTGTGAACTATTTCCATTAGTTTTTGTTCCATAGTCCAATCCGGGAGAATTCCTTCCACAGTTACGATTTACCTGTGTTATGTCATATGGGTGTTATTACATACATATTTTTGTTGGAAAAGATTCAAACTCAACGGGAAATCTATATTATTACGAGGTTATTTAAACTCAACGTTGAGTTTAAATAACCTCATAATAAGATATTTATGTAGGTGGTAAAATAGAGAGGGATGGGAATCAACCAGAAATTGTTCCCATCACATAAAGAATACACACGCAAAAGGATAAGAAGATAGGATTATTTTTTTTTTTTGGCTAGGCAAAAAATTATAAACTTCCTTTTAATGATTACTTTTCGTTCTGTAATAAATATTGTTACATTTTTGAAAGAGATTTTTTAACGTACTTCTTGCTATTCTAATTTCCATTTTAGAAAGGTAGGTTATGAGAGAAGAAGAGTTTTATTTTATTTTGTATCTTAAAAATGAATGATTTCGTTCATAAGTATTTTTTATTAATTATTTTATTTGGTTGAAATTATTTCGAGCCTATACCTTCTATGTTAGCAAACTGGAGGGTAATGGTAAGTTCCATAGTACCTCTGTGCAAAGACTGAAGCAGCGTGTGTACTGTGTAGCTACTCTATGAATATGTTATTTATTTTTCATTATTTTATTCAATAATTTGTCAAATGACTTTTCTTCATATATCGTTTTTTTTTATGCAACTGTGCATATAATATGAAAATTGTTTCTAATTATCTACACATGAAAATACTACTATCCATGAAGAAAATGGCAATCGGTAGCAATCAAAGAAGATTTTTCACAGAAAAGCACTTGCAATATTGAGAACATTATTTCTCCTGTGGTCTTCATATTTAAATAAAGTGTACAACTCAGCAATAAAGTTGAAAAAAAAAGTTCAATGGAAAATTGAGTTGAAAGTTGAAAAGAAAATTGAAGCGCAAGTTGAACAGGTGTGGACATAGCTTAAGAGTATTTCACTCAATGGTTGCCTATGGTTTTTCCAGAGGAATTGAAGGAGCAATCTATCAAGGACCCTATCGCCTCCCCCCCTCCCACCTCCCTCTCTCTCAATGGTCGCATCAATGAGAGGCCTGAGTCTATGCAGCAAACTGCCAAAAGCAAGAGACCTTACGCAGCCAGTGTGATGATGCTATTCTCATCTGATGCCAAAGATTTCGCCATGCAGGTGTGAAGATTAGTTGTATCCAAAAATTCATGGTAATTCAACAACGTGGAAACAGTTAAAAATAATTTTTTTTTTTTTTGACCATAGATGTGGATTCATCCAATAATTCATAATTTGCCCTTCTTTGAATAGCGACAATGACCTTTCCATCACAATCAGATAGGTTAAATTACGAATTATCGGTCAGTTTCACATCTTCGGTCATATAAGAAAAAACAATATTATAATTGTTATTTTATTTTAACGGTATCCATGATACCTGAAGAATACCAATGACAATAGAAGTAAAATAAAAAAAATATTCATACCAGAAAATGTGGAGCATAACTTGCCCTAATAGAAGTTGTGCCCTACAAATCAGATTTGGTTGCTCATGTGACCATTTAGTTCAGTACCTCATTAGGCTTAGCCTCTGCTAGGTTAGGATTTTAAAAAATGATCATAATTTATTTTTGTGTTAGATCAGTATTGAAAGTGAAAGAAAAATATTTCAATCTCATATGAAAGCTACTATCTACAGCTATGATTTAATTAAATGCTTTTGTATTTTGTTAATAGCTAGCAACATTATTTCCTAACTAGCCAATAGAAATGGATTTAAATTTCCTCCTATAGCTACATGATCCATTTCTCTTCAATAACTTTGACTTGCATCAATCATAGCTAACTTTAAATAATAAATAGCCAGTAACTACTAGACTTCATTGAGTAGCTACTATGATTTAACATTATTTAGTCTTATAAATACCTAGTAATTAGTCACTTACATTAGTTATAGCTAAACAAATAGTAATTAGCTACTCCCTATTAATTTATTTCCTTTGTCAGGTTAGCAAGCAACTGCGACAGTTTACAGAAAGGAGAGGCAGAATAGGAGTGCTGCTACTTTCAGAGCAGAGACACGTGCTGCTGACTGACCCCTGCACTGCTCTCTACAAGTGGTTCAAACAAGTGAGTACCTAATGTATTGATAGGGTCCGAAACTGTTGTAATTTGGATTAGCTTTATTGGTTTTTCTCATTTTTATCATATTTATCATTTTGTTAGCGACTTGGACGTCAGAGATATTGCCTTTACTTCCGAAGCAGATGTTAACCCCCTACTAAATTAATTAGAAGTGTTTGATGCCGTATTGTACACTATTTATTCTTTATATCTGTAATTTACATCACTAAATGTCTAAATCCTCATCTCCCAAGTAGTTACCAATAATAAGTTTGTTTCAGGTTGACTTCCTAGTGCCCATTCTCACCCCTATGTTCCTGCACGACATCACCCAGTGGAGTGTTGGTCCCGATGGTTCAGAGGACCACCGCCAGGAGGCCCTAGAAACCGCTCTGCACCACCGATACCTGTACCGCCTGGCCATGGACCAGTACCTTGCTAACTTCTCCCGCAACATCAGGTGCAGACCAATCTGTCCAGAAACATTTGCTGCACAGGTGAGAAACTCTAGTTCTACCTACTGATTGTTATAATGTTGTTATTTTGAAGCAATATACCGGGGAACTCCTCTATAGTGACTGTACAGTAAAACTCCTCTATAGTGAACTCCGGTATAGTGAATGTTGCTACAGTGCAACTTCTCAATTATGCAGTCCTGTATAGTGAACCATCCTGATTAGTAGAGCCTTAAGTATGAACTAATCTCAGTAGTGAAATTATTTAGTTTAGTCTGCCCTAAAATGGCCACCAGTTTTCTATGAATCTCTATAGCAATAGTAAAGTAGTTATACATATTTCATCAATGTGGAGTTCTACCAGTGCAACTCCTCTATAGTGAAGTCATGTGCAGTGAACCATCCTGATTTTTTAGCGTGATGAGAGATGAAAAAGGTAGCTATCCTGTGTAATGAATTTATTCAGAAAAGAGAAAAATATTTTCTATAGTCTGCCATGAAAAGACGCGTTTTCTTTTCATCTCTCAAATCCACTATAGTGGAGTAAACTCTCTATAGTGAACTAGTTGGAGTTCAACTTTGAGGAGGTCTACTGTATAATCATATAATTAAATAATTTGAAGTCTTCCTGTTTTTTTTTTAACTAAAAATAATTAATTAAATTTAGGCCTCCATGAATTACCCGATCTGTTATTTTCAGGTTGTATCCAATGTAGATGTTCTCAACCAAGGTTTGCTGCAGGTTGTGACAGTGGTTGATAACTACTCACCCAACCAGACAACCAATGGAAGTGTTGAAGACTTTGCCAAGCTTTTATCTGAATCGCCTCGCATACAAAGGACTCAGTGACTGAAACCATCCGACTATTAGGTCTACAAATCTATGAGAGATTGTTAATTATCATCTATAGTTTGTAAAACAAAACAATGGTGTGGAATATTTCCAAAAGGTTATCACATAGGGTAAGTTATGAATTATCGATCAGTTCATCATTTATCAAACGTTTAGAAAGATGATTTTTTGTCGGTAGCTATGCTATTTTAATTATATATATTTGAAAATTTACATACCTAATTTAATATTTGAAATTAATTTAATTTAAAAATATTTAAAATATTAAATTGTAGCTAGTTAGCTTTATTTTTTTTTTATATATATGACCGAAGATGTGTAACTGTCCGCTAATTCGTAATTTACCCTATAGCTAAATCAGTTATTCAGACCATTTATAGTTTTTGTTGTTATTGCCTAAACTGTCACTGCATGGTGTTACATTATGGGATTAGATTTTCAGTAGCTAGCTACCTACTCAAAAATCTTATTTTAAAAATACATCAGAAAAAAAAGATAAAATAAACATAGAAACTGACTTTTCAGTTACTTTTCTATGTAATTTATTTTGATGTCGCATCAATAATGAAAAACAATTTTTACACAGCTTTAAATTAAGATTTTCTATTTAATTGTTTTATTTTTCATGATTGACAGTAATCACCTTAAAAGACAATCATTATTAATAAATCATACAGTGAAATGTTGATCATTAGTTAAATTAGTTTTAATTTGATCTGGTCATTACATTGTAGAATAAAATAAATGTGGGGAAAGGAGGAAGAAAATAATTTTAGATATCTAAGAAAAATTCAATCGTTCATAGCGTCAGAAATTTTGCCGTCCACTTCAAAAAATGTAACCCCTGGGGGTTCTATTCTGAATGGAAGAGAAGATTGGTCTCTTGCTCCCAAAACTGTTGTAATTTGGATTTAGCTATGTATTGTCTTTTTCCATTTCTGTTACCTGTGGTAGCCTAGTAGTCAACCTAGTGCAAGGAGTGTACTTTCACTGTCCCCTCTTCTACGAGGCCTCCTTCTCTTTGAATCACCTCGCAGTGGATGGGGACAACTTTTAAACACCTAAGATATTAATAAAGTATAATTGTATATTGTTGAAGTGCCTCAAGTTTTCTCTGTGCTTCCCATTGTGCCTTTAAGAGTTTAAAATTGTGTTTTTGTTAGTTTGTTTTTGGGTAATATATTTTATTTGTTATTATAAGAGATGTATATTATGTACCAGAATGTATTGGAGATTTATTCTAAAGAAAAATTTTTCACAACTATGCATTTTATTATTGAAAATTAATAGATAATTAGTTGCCCCATGGGCTCTATCCTGAAGCTGTCTGTGGTGAATGGAAGAGAGGGGGATGTCGTCCCTTGGTCCCCGAACCGTTGTAATTTGGATTATGGTTTGCTTTTCTTCATTTTTTAAAGCTATTTGCAGTTTTAGATGATAGGATTATGCTCTTCAACTACGAGGTCTTAGATTTTGTGTTAGGTAGGCTCGTAGGCTTTATTTACTATCACCGCTTCATTTTCCTCTTCCATTCGTGAGTGCAGCCACCGGTGCTTGTGTCCCTTTTCGTCACATTCCTTGGTGACTTATTCACGTGGAGTAGCTTTTCTGCATCCTGAGCATTGTTTAGGAAGCCACTTTCCTTTCTGACTGCTTCTTCCAGTTCCTTGTATTTAATTTCCATTTGACGTCAGCGATATGGCCTTTGGTTCCGAAGCAGATTTTAAACCTTCACTAAATTTATCAACGATTATCGATAGCAATTAATTCAACTTAAAGAGTGTATTTCTTATCATTTTGACATTAGAAGTAACAAAATATATTAAATAACTAGAATTTAATTCATTTCCATTTTATTTTTTTACAATATACCTACCTAATGATCAGCTGTTAAAAAAGTCTCTCGTTGAGATATTTCATTAATTTCTAGATAAATATATTGAAATAATGACTAGGTTTAAATGTAAAGAGTTATTTAATCCTTTCGTTGCTGACGGCATCTGCAGTGGCCATGTAAGTATACGTTATTCTAACTTTTCACATGATAAGTGAATGTGTTGATGTATTTTTAAAAAGTTATTATATACAATGTGTTATCGTGACAAATAATATGCTTTCTAACTAAAGAAAAACGTAAATTAATTTCAAGAGGGAAAGAGTTACAAGTGATGCCAAAATTATAAGACTAACGGATGAGTATTAAAAAATGTGTACTGTACTGGTTACTTGTCTGCTAAAGAGTTGAAAGTACTACTACAAGATATTGCAATAGAACACACCACAATTTTAACTGACCTATGACCATTTTTACCCATTTAAACACCCACTTTCCAAGTACTGTGAGTGTCTTAATAGTATATTGCGCCGATTTAACTGTTTATCAAACCTCTGTAAGAGTATGGCAAAGTGTAAATTACTGAACGGGCACAAGTAGGTAGAGCTCATACCATCACCGCTGCTACAGTTTTGTTCTTTTCGAGTTGATGTGACCTTGACCTCAGATCTCCGATCGCATTCAAAATCTAATCGGAAGGTTCCTACTATTCGTCCCATTAAATTTCATGCCATTTGGTAGAATACTTTTTGAGTTAGGCGAATAACAAGATGATAAATAAATAAATTCAAAACTTCCTTATGTTATTCGTACGGGATAAATATTGCCGATTCAAACATAACATAACCTTCTGCAATGCCGTTCAAATCCTGTAATGGGAAACCTGGTCATACATACCGACACACTCTTCTTTTTATTTCTAAAAATTAGTATTTCTCTTTCTTCTTATCTTAAAATAGGCAAAATCTCAACCAAAAATCTATGGCCCTTTGGTTTTCTGAGAAATCTGTTGAAATGAAAAGTATTCAACCAGATGGGTATTATTTGCAAGCTAAATAGTTACACAAATTGCTTTTTCACTAAAAAAATTCATTGTTCCACTCTCAATATCGTAAATTTATGAGTTGATATCATTAATGAATATGAAAAAAGTCATACATTATTCATTAATTTCAATAATGGTATATCTGAAAAATGTTCATATCGATTATTTATTTCAATAACTGCATTTTTACCTATCACCATCTACCTAACAAATAGTTCATTTCAGTGTCACGCCATTTTTACCTATCACCATCTACCTAACTAGTAGTGCATTTCAGTGTCACGCCATCTTTACCTATCACCATCTACCTAACAAGTAGTTCATTTCAGTGTCACGCCATTTTTACCTATCATCATCTACCTAACTAGTAGTGCATTTCAGTGTCACGCCATTTTTACCTATCACCATTTACCTAACAAGTAGTTCATTTCAGTGTCACGCCATTTTTACCTATCACCATCTACCTAACTAGTAGTTCATTTCATTGTCACGCCATTTTAAATTATCACCATCTACCTAACTAGTAGTTCATTTCAGTGTCACGCCATTTTTAATTATCCCCATCTACCTAACAAGTAGTTCATTTCAGTGTCAGGCCATTTTTACCTATCACCATCTATCTCACTAGTAGTGCATTTCATTGTTACGCCATTTTCACCTATCACCATCTACCTAACTAGTTGTGCATTTCAGTGTCACGCCATTTTTACCTATCACCATCTACCTAACTAGTAGTGCATTTCATTGTTACGCCATTTTTACCTATCACCATCTACCTAACTAGTAGTGCATTTCATTGTTACGCCATTTTCACCTATCACCATCTACCTAACTAGTTGTGCATTTCAGTGTCACGCCATTTTTACCTATCACCATCTACCTATCTAGTAGTGCATTTCAGTGTCTCGCCATTTTACCTATCAGCATCTACCTCACTAGTAGTGCATTTCAGTGTCACGCCATTCTTTCCTGTCACCATCTACCTCACTAGTAGTGCATTTCAGTGTCACGCCATTTTTACGTGTCACCATCTACCTATCTAGTAGTGCATTTCAGTGTCACGCCATTCTTACCTGTCACCATCTATCTAACTAGTAGTGCATTTCAGTGTCACGACATTTTTACCTATCCCCATCTACCTAACTAGTTGAGCATTTCAGTGTCACGCCATTTTTACCTATCACCATCTACCTATCTAGTAGTGTATTTCAGTGTCACGCCATTTTTACCTATCACCATCTACCTAACTAGTAGTGCATTTCAGTGTCACGCCATTTTTACCTATCACCATCTACCTAACTAGTAGTGCATTTCAGTGTCACGCCATTTTTACCTATCACCATCTACCTAACTAGTAGTGCATTTCAGTGTCTCGCCATTTTTACCTATCAGCATCTATCTCACTAGTTGAGCATTTTAGTGTCACGCCATTTTTACCTATCACCATCTACCTAACTAGTAGTGCATTTCAGTGTCACGCCATTTTTACCTATCACCATCTACCTAACTAGTAGTGCATTTCAGTGTCACAAGGTTGACCGGTAGTGACCTGTCTAATTAGGTGACTGTAGCCTTAGAGTGCCTATGCAGGTGCTTTCCCAAAGGAAAAACCCTCAGTATATCTCTGCCTCGTGTCCAATGAACATCGTGTGTGCCACATAGTCTGCTTGACCGGCGACTTGAACGGACCTCTGTCGAACTTGCAGTGAATTCGTGTTATATTATTTTAAGAAGGAAATGAATATTCATAGTGAATACAACGTAATACTGAAAATAGTCTTTGTTTGTGGATCTCTAAATTTTAGTGATATTTAATAACTAGATTTAGTAATAGAGAGATAATTTGTATACGAAAAATGAAATTTGAAATCGATTGTGATAGACTTCCATAAATATTGTTATCAAATTATTTAGATAGTAATTTAATTCAATGCGTGTGCAGGACTCTAACAGTCCCAATAAATATCTTCCAGTGTGGCAAACTCTTCAGGGTTTCAGTCGCCATGACACTTCAACAGTACAAGATCCCCAAACGGCTTCCACAGACGGGGGTGCTTCTGCGAGCACCGAAACCAGCTCTGCTCCTATTTGGTCCGTCAGCAGATCAGTGTCTCAAGATGACAGTGAAAGTACTATAAATAAACAAATAGTCAATAAAGAAATAACTCCGAATGGTCTCGTATCAACGGGAATCAAAGTCAATATCGACTCGGGAGAATCAGCACCTAGAGTACCTGTATCTTCAACCATTTCTAGATATCGTACCAGTAACTTAACTCTTCCTGCCACTGCGAGACATCCTTCTTCTTCGTCAAGTATTCTCAACAGCAGTCCTAGAACTTCAACATCATCCTTACTAGCAACGCCAAGTCCTGGCTGGAACAGACCTTTCTCCCCTTCTTTTCCAGCTTTGACCCAAAATAATCCCTCCTCTACCGCAGTGCCTGGCGATTTCTCCATAGAAATCCCGTCTATAACCTCCCCAATTAATAACCATTTCGACGAGATTGCTAAAGCCAGTCTACTCACGGATAATGTTGAGAGTTTACCTGACGACCCACCAATACGTCTGAACAACATGAACGACTCGTTAGGTATTCTGAATGGTTCGGAGACTAGCATCGCGTCACGGAGAGCTTCCAGGAAGAATAGCATGGCTGTGCTGCCCACTTTTCCCATACCTTCCATTACGGAAGTGAACAATGTCACTTCTACCATCGACAACAGTGAACAGACACCAGATACTCCTAATGTTTTCAGGTGAGATTAACTAGTATTATTTAAAATTAATTACATTTCTTTATTTCATGTCGTGTGTTAGGTGAAATATCCCCAATATTATAATAATCCATGTAGAGTTATTTTATCGTATCGATAAATTGCGTGTTCTCACCAATTAAACTAAGATGCAATAATTAAACCTTTGATTTTAATATTTGTGAAGGATTCGTTAGTCAGTTAATATTACATTTCATCAATAAAACTGTTTAAGAATCATGTAAAATAATAATCTAGATAAATATTTCCAGCTACCGATAGCTATAAATATCTTGACTTCATTTCGGTTACTTCAAAAGTTTTTCAAAAGATGTTATTTAGATATTAAATTACTGTATCTTCTCGTATCGTCAATTGATGTTTTTATATTTATTAGAGCAATATATTCGTAATATGATACTATTCTAAATAAGATATCAGAAAAAACTGGAGTATTTTTTAGCTTAGGTTGACTAGAACTAATGTGTTATACCCTATTGCTTGAATTACTCTGTTTTCCCGGAAGCAACCTTATTATTAATAGTTTAAAGGTTTCAATTGCAATATACATTTATTTACTTTTATTCAACTTTTTATAGACATTATTAATTATATGTTTTCGACTCTCACTTCAAATTATTCTTCCATTCTTATTATACTTTCTTCACATTTTAAAAGTTTTATCAATTGTATTTAAACAGAATTTAAGTACCTAGGTACCCACTCATGGAAAGACCGACCAGATTTATTTTGATTTCTATTCTTACTTCATGTACCTAATTTTTAAATTAATTTCAATAGTGCTTACAATAAATGTTTATAAATTGTATTTTATAAATAAATAGGTGACGAAAACCTCATGTGACCTCTTTTCGAACTAATCTATATGATGGTACTTACTTCCATGGGAAGTTTGCTTCTGTAACAACTTCTTGGACGACCGAAAGCAATTTTTATTTCCAAACTAAGATAAGGAAGTTGGTGCAAGCAAGTTGATGTGTAATAATTGAATTTGGAATGAGGGCTCTTTTATCAGTCTGAGTGACGTGATTCATACGTTTGGACAGACTGAAACACGTTGAATCTTGTTGAAACACGTTGAATCATGTTGGAACACGTAAAAACAGGTTGAACCAAGTTGATGTCTTTATATCTATGGACTTTTATAATTTAGATTTTTGTGAACAATGTTTGTTTTATGTGAAATTCCCTATGTATGTCAAAAATTACCCTACAATCATATTATCAACATCTCGATAACGAACCTTTATTGAACATTTTGTCATTACTGAAAAATTGTTCATTTTGAGTTTTTATGCAAACTGTGAAAAAAATTTTAAGATCTGTCTGAAATGAAACACCCTGTATAGTAGAATTAGACACTGTCGTAATGAATACATTGGACACTATAAATGCTACTTAAAAAGCAACTGTCGCAGCCACTTCCCCTGTGTAACCTCAGCAAAGATAGTCCTGACTTTATATTTAGGATGAGATCGATAAAGTGGCCGGTAGTGACTAAAACCTGAGCCAACCAACACGAATACCGTCCTTCACTGTCCTTCTTTCAACTGTTAGGTCTTCGCTGTGCACTTTATTTACAGCTACTGGTGGTTGTTTTAACTCTTCACTGTGCACTTTATTTACAACTATTGGTGGTTGTTTTAACTCTTCACTGTGCACTTTATTTACAACTATTGGTGGTTGTTTTAACTCTTTACTGTGTACTTTATTTACAACTATTGGTGGTTGTTTTAACTCTTCACTGTGCACTTTATTTACAACTATTGGTGGTTGTTTTAACTCTTCACTGTGCACTTTATTTACAACTATTGGTGGTTGTTTTAACTCTTCACTGTGCTCTTTATTTACAACTATTGGTGGTTGTTTTAACTCTTCACTGTGCACTTTATTTACAACTATTGGTGGTTGTTTTAACTCTTCACTGTGCACTTTATTTACAACTATTGGTGGTTGTTTTAACTCTTCACTGTGCACTTTATTTACAACTATTGGTGGTTGTTTTAACTCTTCACTGTGCACTTTATTTACAACTATTGGTGGTTGTTTTAACTCTTCACTGTGCACTTTATTTACAACTATTGGTGGTTGTTTTAACTCTTTACTGTGTACTTTATTTACAACTATTGGTGGTTGTTTTAACTCTTCACTGTGTACTTTATTTACAACTATTGGTGGTTGTTTTAACTCTTCACTGTGCACTTTATTTACAACTATTGGTGGTTGTTTTAACTCTTCACTGTGCACTTTATTTACAACTATTGGTGGTTGTTTTAACTCTTCACTGTGCTCTTTATTTACAACTATTGGTGGTTGTTTTAACTCTTCACTGTGCACTTTATTTACAACTATTGGTGGTTGTTTTAACTCTTCACTGTGCACTTTATTTACAACTATTGGTGGATGTTTTAACTCTTCACTGTGCACTTTATTTACAACTATTGGTGGTTGTTTTAACTCTTCACTGTGCACTTTATTTACAACTGTTGGTGGTTGTTTTAACTCTTCACTGTGCACTTTATTTACAACTATTGGTGGTTGTTTTAACTCTTCACTGTGCACTTTATTTACAACTATTGGTGGTTGTTTTAACTCTTCACTGTGCACTTTATTTACAACTATTGGTGGTTGTTTTAACTCTTCACTGTGCACTTTATTTACAACTATTGGTGGTTGTTTTAACCCTTCACTGTGTACTTTATTTACAACTATTGGTGGTTGTTTTAACTCTTCACTGTGCACTTTATTTACAACTATTGGTGGTTGTTTTAACTCTTCACTGTGCACTTTATTTACAACTATTGGTGGTTGTTTTAACTCTTCACTGTGCACTTTATTTACAACTATTGGTGGTTGTTTTAACTCTTCACTGTGCACTTTATTTACAACTATTGGTGGTTGTTTTAACTCTTCACTGTGCACTTTATTTACAACTATTGGTGGTTGTTTTAACTCTTCACTGTGCACTTTATTTACAACTATTGGTGGTTGTTTTAACCCTTCACTGTGTACTTTATTTACAACTATTGGTGGTTGGTTTAACTCTTCACTGTGCACTTTATTTACAACTATTGGTGGTTGTTTTAACTCTTCACTGTGCACTTTATTTACAACTATTGGTGGTTGTTTTAACTCTTCACTGTGCACTTTATTTACAACTATTGGTGGTTGTTTTAACTCTTCACTGCGCACTTTATTTACAACTATTGGTGGTTGTTTTAACTCTTCACTGTGCTCTTTATTTACAACTATTGGTGGTTGTTTTAACCCTTCACTGTACAATTTATTTACAACTATTGGTGGTTGTTTTAACTCTTCAGTGTGCAATTTATTTACAACTACCCAAGCAACCATGACACATTGTGCCAACTTGGGCACTAGATGGTTAGATGGGCTAGAGATGGCAGACTGAAAAGTAGCCTAGAAATTACATGGGGATAATGTGGTTTTCCATTCTCTTGGAATGTTACCTTGGGAGAAAGTTGGTTCAACGTGGGTAATCCATCCCATTGAATAGTCTGATTACTATACAGCGTATCAACATTATATGGATGAAACTTGATTAACATATCGGCAACATCT
Organism: Caprella mutica; assembly: GCA_947561585.1. Lineage (NCBI taxonomy): Eukaryota > Metazoa > Arthropoda > Malacostraca > Amphipoda > Caprellidae > Caprella > Caprella mutica. Next base: position 69,290 of record CANNZV010001843.1, on the reverse strand, counting down.
TAGGTCAAGATGGTTTCAACATAACAGCCCATGCTGTCACCATGTTGGCCCATTTTGCAAATAACCACACAGTACCAATACGATTTGTACACCTAGTAGTGGTGTTTTTCTTGTTTCGGAATTTTTCCGGTTTTCAAAAAATGTTAGTTTCTTTTTCGAATTTTTCCGTTTATCAGTTGTTCCAGTTTGTTCGGTGTTTCGGATTTTTCCGTTTCTCAGTTGTTCCAGTTTGTTCGGTGTTTCGGATTTTTCAGTTTTCAAATTTTTTATGTCATCCGGATTTGTGTTTTTTCTTTTATTTTGATTTTTGTTATTTTGGCAATTATTTTAGTTATGGAAGTTTGTCGTAACTTAAATGGCAACCAACTAACCAACTAACCAACTAACCAACTAACCAACTAACCAACTAACCAACTAACCAACTAACCAACTAACCAACTAACCAACCAACCAACCAACCAACCAACTAACCAACCAACCAACCAACAGGCATACCTTGTATTACTATACAGGGTGATATTTATTTCTGTAATAAATAAATAAGGTACCATTCAATAAGCATATTTCTCTATTTTCTTTATTAGATTCCCCCCTGTAATTTTATTATAATATTTCCATAACAACTCAATGTAGCGTTACTAATTAGAAATAAGGGAGCAACTGCTTGTATTTTAACTATTTGTTTTGCTGACAATATTACAAACACTCTTAACAGTATTGATTGTAGTCATGTACTAGTGTATTTTCCCGTTAAAATAACAGATTTTCAATAGTCTCAATATTGGTGTAGCTTAACTCGATTAATAGTGTACTTTCAAGTTAAAATAGAACATAGGAATTAAAAGATCATATCAACATATTCCCTTTTCAAATATGATCGAAATTGTGGAACTGTCCCATAATTCGTAACTTACCCTATTACTTTTGCTTAATTAATAATTTAATATCCATTCACCTCAAAATATTTATGTAGTTCGTATTCGTGACACAGGTTGCCATACAGGTTTTTAAATTTCACATCATTTAGCAGAAGCGTTAATTTGTGTTAATCTTTGTCCGCTTTTACACTACGGGTATTAAACATGAAGAATGTAACTATGATACGCACGGGAATATATTGACTTGGTATTTAAATTCCCCTGTTTTTATTCAATTTTTAAATGTATTTTATCTATGAAATAAATTAGACTATGCAGAAAATATAATTTTATTTGAATTTATTAAAAGTAACCTAATAACGGGTAATAAATTGGTATTGATGATGACTAGGGTTGTGACAATATGTGTTTGAAATCATAGATCTTAAGAATATCACAGACGAAACGTAATGAAATGGTATCGAATACTATATACCGCTAGTTTAAAATGATTCGATACTCTTTAATTCTCTCCGTCTATATAATATTTTCAGGATCTATGTTTTTAAACGCATATTGTCACAACCTTAATGATGACCCGTTATTTTTTACAGGAAAGTACACTAGTAAAAAAATAAACACATGACGGAAATTATTAGTATAGACTAGTGTATTTTCCCGTTAAAAAAAAGGGTAATCACCAATACCAATTCATTACCCGTATTAGGTTACTTCTAATGAATTAAATTTTCTGCATAGTCTAATTTATTTTATAGATAAAATACATTTGAAAATTGAATAAAAACAGGGGAATTTAAATATCAAGTCAATATATTCCCGTGCGTATCATAGTTACATTCTTCATGTTTAATACCCGTAGTGTAAAAGCGGACACCAAATAAATAAATATATAAACACACGAGGGAAATTATTAGTATAGATTATATTTATTTCCTATTGTACGTACATAGTTAATTATTGTACTGTAAATGAATTATAGTACATAAATTCTGTTTAAAATCTTATCAAGGCTTTATTTGAATTAAAAAGTAAGATAGATTTTATTGAACATTATGAACATAAAATAAATATAAGTCATTCAAATTAATATTCAAATTTTCATCATTAATATTTATATGCCTAATCAGATTGAACACCCCGGGTGAACCCCCTGAGGGGCCACCATGTGACCATTGTGAACTGTGCCAGTGACTTTTGTGTACTTAGCATATAGTGACTTGGTGAATACAGTTTAGGGATTTGAAGCGAGAGAATATTATTATTTGGTGTGAATATATTAACAGTTTAGGAAATAATTCTTTCGATTAATGACTATTCTTTTAAATTACAATAACGACATATCTCAAAAATGTTCATATTGCTCATTAATTTCAATAACGGCATATCTCAAAAATGTTCATATTGCTCATTAATTTCAATAACGGCATATCTCAAAAATGTTCATATGGCTCATTAATTTCAGTAACGGCATATCTCAAAAATGTTCATATCGCTCATTAATTTCAATAACGGCATATCTCAAAAATGTTCATATCGCTCATTAATTTCAGTAACGGCATATCTCTAAAATGTTCATATCGCTCATTAATTTCAATAACGACATATCTCTAAAATGTTCATATCGCTCATTAATTTCAATAACGGCATATCTCAAAAATGTTCATATCGCTCATTAATTTCAATAACGGCATATCTCAAAAATGTTCATTTCGCTCATTAATTTCAGTAACGGCATATCTCTAAAATGTTCATATCGCTCATTAATTTCAATAACGGCATATCTCTAAAATGTTCATATCGCTCATTAATTTCAATAACGGCATATCTCAAAAATGTTCATATCGCTCATTAATTTCAGTAACGGCATATCTCTAAAATGTTCATATCGCTCATTAATTACAATAACGGCATATCTCGAAAATGTTCATATTGCTCATTAATTTCAATAACGGCATATCTCAAAAATGTTCATATCGCTCATTAATTTCAATAACGGCATATCTCAAAAATGTTCATTTCGCTCATTAATTTCAGTAACGGCATATCTCTAAAATGTTCATATTGCTCATTAATGTCAATAACGGCATATCTCTAAAATGTTCATATCGCTCATTAATTTCAATAACGGCATATCTCAAAAATGTTCATATCGCTCATTAATTTCAATAACGGCATATCTCAAAAATGTTCATATCGCTCATTAATTTCAATAACGGCATATCTCAAAAATGTTCATATCGCTCATTAATTTCAATAATGGCATATCTCTAAAATGTTCATATCGCTCATTAATTTCAATAACGGCATATCTCAAAAATGTTCATATTGCTCATTAATTTCAATAACGGCATATCTCTAAAATGTTCATATCGCTCATTAATTTCAATAACGGCATATCTCAAAAATGTTCATATCGCTCATTAATTTCAATAACGGCATATCTCAAAAATGTTCATATCGCTCATTAATTTCAATAACGGCATATCTCAAAAATGTTCATATCGCTCATTAATTTCAGTAATGGCATATCTCTAAAATGTTCATATCGCTCATTAATTTCAATAACGGCATATCTCAAAAATGTTCATATCGCTCATTAATTTCAGTAACGGCATATCTCTAAAATGTTCATATCGCTCATTAATTTCAATAACGGCATATCTCAAAAATGTTCATATCGCTCATTAATTTCAATAACGGCATATCTCAAAAATGTTCATATCGCTCATTAATTTCAATAACGGCATATCTCAAAAATGTTCATATCGCTCATTAATTTCAATAATGGCATATCTCTAAAATGTTCATATCGCTCATTAATTTCAATAACGGCATATCTCAAAAATGTTCATATTGCTCATTAATTTCAATAACGGCATATCTCTAAAATGTTCATATCGCTCATTAATTTCAATAACGGCATATCTCAAAAATGTTCATATCGCTCATTAATTTCAATAACGGCATATCTCAAAAATGTTCATATCGCTCATTAATTTCAATAACGGCATATCTCAAAAATGTTCATATCGCTCATTAATTTCAGTAATGGCATATCTCTAAAATGTTCATATCGCTCATTAATTTCAATAACGGCATATCTCAAAAATGTTCATATCGCTCATTAATTTCAGTAACGGCATATCTCTAAAATGTTCATATCGCTCATTAATTTCAGTAACGGCATATCTCTAAAATGTTCCTTTTTGCCATCAGTTTAAGTTAATCATAACATCTTTTTTGACTTCAAATGTAGTTTTATTTGGTACAAAAAGGTTAGTTAACAATTACATGGTATTTATTCCTAACCACTGAACAAGATTGTCAGCGTAGCCAAAATTAGAGACTTTTAAATTATGGCATCAGTGAAATTAATGAGCAATTTAAACATTGGATTATATTTCATATAATAGTTTATTCAAAGTTATTGATTAGGTAATTATCAGTTAAGGATAAGAAAATGAATTTTAGAAAACAGCAAAAACGGTCAAGTGCAGCTGAAACCATTTACAGTCTATATTTCATATTAGGCTACAAAACTAGAGACAATTCTCAGTAAAAAAAGGGTCATACTATTTATTGCAGATATTTATTATTATATTACCTAAATACAATCCAAGGCTGGCAAACTATTTGTACAAATGGTATAGTTTGTCCTAACTTATTTAGAGTTTTTCTCGCTAATATGTAGGCAACACTCATTTCATTTGGTGTTTTTACCGCTAAGAAAACAGGTCCGAGGTAGCAAAGTCGCGAGGTAGATATGCACCTATGACCAAATTATGCATTGACAGATGGGCAGACGTTAACAACGTCTTTCGCCGTCAAAGCCACTTCATACGCCTGCCAATACAAACTCAACCTACACTCATTGTCAAGAATGAAGTTCTTTGGTGACATTGAAACGTCTCGCTATGTGTGACATTTCTGATTGAATTGACTATGACATTTCGGTATGATCTGCGAGAAAGTTACATTATTTACCTTAGTCCAATTATACTATTTATATTCTAGCCTTTATCTTCAGCAATAACAAATGATGTTAGTAAGTGTCATACACACTGTGCCTAGCATTGTTCTGCAGTTTTCTACTCAAGAAGTTGATTGATTGTTCTTTTCTTGGTCTCTGACTTTGAGAGATTATGCTCCTGTAATTCTAAACCTACAACTAATTCTATTTAACCGCCTCTAAAATGCTTCATTAACTTTAGAGGTCAAATGTACAACAAATTTTAGAATATATCAGATGGCCTCTGTTCTTTTTTGGGACAAATTAAATAAAGTAGGAATCGAATTTAGGATCTTAAATGGCACAGAAACATCTTCGGTAAACTCTAATTCTTTAAAACTAATTAAAATACTGTAAACAGCCTATAGAAATGAATGAGGAAGTCATTGAATGATAATAAAATGACAACCTCCTTAATTCAACACTATGATAATAAACTATTTAGAATACGCTAGGTTTATGTTTATAGCAGTTGAAAATAAATATGGATAAATCGTGATGCATTTTAACAGTTATAAAATAATTTTAATTGGTATCCATTTTACTGGCAGGTATCATGGATACCAATTATAATAACCAGTAAATATATCAAATTATATTTTTATTTTCTTTGACGGATAATGTGGAACTTACCGATAATTTGTAACTTATCCTACATGCAGTTTTTTAATGATTATTCGAGGTGTGAATATACTAATATTAAATACCTTTTCACTAATCTTTAATAATAATAATTAACTTAATAATCATAACATCATTCATGATTCACTATCCAAATGGTCTCTTTATTTCAATAACTATTATAATATCCTTTTCGATTAATTTGAACTTCTGTTTTTGTTTCCGTGTTTTAGTTTTCACAATTCAAAAACCTTTGCAGTTTTTCATGACTATTCATAAAAGAAGGAATAAATTATATAAGAGTTTAATAAGTTATTGATTTGTTTAAAATATAAAGTAGAGTTGTTAAAATGAGTCTTCAATAAAAAGAGACACTTCGTATTTACTTTTCTTACTGTATAATTAATTTAAGAAATTCACCCTAAACAACTTAGACTAATTCGTTGCTTCATTGTCGATATTATTTTAATAATTTCTATTGACTGTTTATAAATATTATTTGAATAAGAAGCTTGTTTATGAAATCTTTATCATTAAATTAAATCAATGTGGTAATTATTTATTATAATTTAACCCAAAATTGGCACACTTCCATCATATTTTAATTCGTATAACTTATTACGGTTGTTGAAAATTAATCCAACTTAAAACAGTCGGCATACATAGGAAAGAAAGATTTATTTCTTTAGTATTAAATCTTTTTCCTCTGGGATATTCCCTTAATATCCCAGTAATAAAGCCTTCTTGCCCAGGTCTTTGTTTGTTAGTTTAAAAGTCTTATGATATTATTTGGCCTATTTCCATCCGATTGACCTCAGTGTAGGGTCACTGCCGTCATTTTCTCCTTTCAAACCTAACAGCCCTAACCACATTCAGTCTGACGAGCTGAACAATCAACTCGGTGCTCATTCTTTGTCTCTCGCGTTAGAGGTGATGACAGAAAAGAGGACGGACTGACTCTTTGAATAGCGCATTTTATTAGGCATTTAATGGCCAAAATCAGCACGTTATTTACACACAGCATCTCCCTAGACTCTAGAGGGAGAAATTTATGGTGGGCCCATAGGAGATTTAAACCCACTTAATCTTCTATTGCGCCACCATAAATTTCTACCTGGGTATTAACAGTTTCAAAAATTTAGTCAATTTTCTTAATCTTAGATTTCTTGTAAAAAGAAATCCTAAAAACATAGAATTTGGTTCTCGAAACATTCTATCCGTAAAAAATCAATAGTTCATTCAAGTAAATCATTGAAAATGTTTTATATATATTCTTAAATGCCTATAAGAAGAGCATTTGATTCTCCCTGTACTAATTTCCTACCAATGGCCTGATTGAACCAAATTGACAAGCTGATGTAGCTAATCACTATTAAGTGATGGCCAAATTTAGAGAGAAAAGATGCCTAACCCTATTCTCGGATCTGAAGAGGCCATTAGGATATACCTGCCTATAAATACCTATACCTGACTTTATCTATACCTTCCTATACCTATACTTAATACTATTACCTTCCTATATCTATACTTACCTATATGATTATATCTATATCTACTTATACCTATAACTGCACCTCCATATTCGGCTATTCCTAGGCCTGTACCTCTATTTACCCTTTACCCACACGACCCTATACCTATACCCATATATACCTATACCTACCTACCCATTCGTGACACATATCTATACCTACCTGCATATAAATTCCCTATACCTACAGCGTCCTGCAGGTAAACTGGGATTTTGAATTTCGCATAGTTTTCTAACTCTTCCGCTAATGGTTAAGTATTCTCTTCTGAAATTCTTAAAACCAAATTTTAGAAGATAGTATAATAATATTTAGAAAAGTTTTGCTAAACATGGCAGATTTAGCGCTAGGGATAAGCATATACAGACAGAAACGCGATTGGAACTCTCATTCGGACATTTTTAAGAACACTGGCTTCGCAAAGACTACAGTTTTTCGAGTCATGTCAAAGTTTTATGACGAGGATGAAGTTGAAAGAATTTATCACACGCCTAAAAAGGATCCAAAACTATTCTGGCAGGACTAACAAATTCGTTGAAGCAAGAGCCAAATCAGTGGAAGTGAAAACTGACCAATAGCCACAGAAAAGCAGCCAATGAAGACCTTGTGATGTAGTTTTCCGTTAAAAAAGGCCGAAACCTCCTCCTCACTGCTCGCTCAAAAGCCGTCAGAGTTGAAAGATGGCGCTTCTTGATCATCTCAAGAACAAATAAGGACATGTTATTATTACATGTGACTTTGCATTTCATCTAAAATGGACTTAAAATCAGCACGTACAGCGGAGTGTTTGAAAATTCTTCACGAAAGTCCAAACTTTCTTGAAGGAGAATTTTTTCTTTTTTTGTCCCGAAGGACTTTTGTTCTAGTATCTCTCCATATCTGAATGTTTGCGACCATTGGCTATTTAGAGTCATTTAATGACAGTCCTACGTTAATCCACACCCTAATGTTAACTCTCTGAAGAATCTCCTAAATTATTAAAACGATAGATTATAAATATTACGGAAATACCTATATATCAACATGATCCTTTATTTCATTTTCTTGAAATAAGTAAAATCATTCTAATTTACCTGTGAAACCCTGTATACTTACCTATACCTCTTCATACCCATACCTAACTATTATCATACCTCCTTATACCTATACCAACCTCTTCCCATACCTCCTTATACCTATACCTCCCATACCCATTATCTGGACTATTATGTCCATTAGCCCATACCTTTTTATCAGACTGGATTAGGGTTAATAAGAATATCTAACCTTTCTAGCAACTAAAACACGGCTTAGTGAATCTTTCTTTATAATAAGTATTAAATTATCCCGAGACATGAAATCATTAACGCTTTATATCTTTTCTGTGTTACAATCTCTCGATAAGGAACCTATTACCTACTGCTTATTTTTCGGTACAATATTAATGGAGTGATACATCCATACATTATGAACTGATACACAGTAAATTAATTATTTATTTGAAAATATTAGTCCCTTACATTTTGTATCTGTTAATCGGTATCCAACAGTACATCAAACAGTACCTACGACTAAATATTAAGGAATGTTACGGCCCGGAAAAGCTAATAATTTCTTCTAGTGCCCCATCAAAATAAAGTTTTATATAAAGACCATTTGCAGTCTTCCATATTTCCTTAGTTTAGTGAAGGAAAATTACATTCGGTGATTGAGTCCTCATCCTAATGCTTTTGAAAAAAAAAATTGTTTTATTTTCATGATCATACTATTTATATTGATCAGTAGAGACAGGCCCTGCTTCTATCACCAGAATCACGACTCAGACTTATTACAAATGGAAACAAGAGCGAGATATGACTCGAAGTTATTATATGATGGTTACCCCTTAAACATTTCATTTTCTAAGAGATTTTTTAAAGAAAACTGTTTTGAGGGCTTGACTTAGCGTAAATTTCGGTTTTCCAGAATCAGTTGATGAAAGTTTGTAATGTAAGTCCAAAGTAGCAGATGAATTAAAAGTATTAAAATTCAACGATAGCTTATCTTTCTCACAGTATACCTATATGGTGATTATTTAGTTTGATACTTAGATTTATATAATTCGCTTGTTTGCAGCAACAACGTCATAAACACAAAAACATGTATTTTAGAGTTATCCATATAGACTTATAAATCATAAAATACTGATTATTTTGGTAAAAAAAATCATCATTGTAACTCAAAAATATACCGCTAGAAAGGCTTAATGTCCTAACGATATACCATTAAATGTACTTAAATTACAAATTCTAAAATGCCTCTCCTGTAAAATAGCTTATTTGAATTTATGACACTGTTTTCGCAAACAAGCTAATTATTGTGTTACATTTAACAAACAGTAATTTTATGCTCTGTAAAATATTTTTGGAAGTAGAATAATATCCAAGTTATCGGATTGAATCACATTTTACTATCATTACTACTATCACTATCAGTACTACTATCACTATCAGTACTATCAGCACTATCTGTACTATCAGTGGTTTTTGTTTGGACAAATGTTCTAACTGCATTTAGTTGGCAATGCAGTTTGATGACGTCACACATGTCTCAATATGCACAGTGACAATTGATGAATGAAAAATATATACACTCGTGAGAACCATTTTCTATTGTCTGAACTATTGTTTGCTATAGCTATTGTCTGCCTGAACTATTGTACTATAGCTATTGTCTGTCTGAACTATTGTACTATAGCTATTGTCTGTCTGAACTATTGTACTATAGCTATTGTCTGCCTGAACTATTGTACTATAGCTATTGTCTGTCTGAACTATTGTACTATAGCTATTGTCTGTCTGAACTATTGTACTATAGCTATTGTCTGTCTGAACTATTGTACTATAGCTATTGTCTGTCTGAACTATTGTACTATAGCTATTGTCTGTCTGAACTATTGTACTATAGCTATTGTCTGTCTGAACTATTGTACTATAGCTATTGTCTGTCTGAACTATTGTACTATAGCTATTGTCTGTCTGAACTATTGTACTATAGCTATTGTCTGTCTGAACTATTGTACTATAGCTATTGTCTGTCTGAACTATTGTACTATAGCTATTGTCTGTCTGAACTATTGTACTATAGCTATTGTCTGTCTGAACTATTGTACTATAGCTATTGTCTGCCTGAACTATTGCGTGCTATACAATATACATTGCTATATATAACTGCGGTAAGTGTATCCTATTGTATCCGTCATGTCTTAATATATTGTATAGACTATTATTCATTATCACAATACTGTATAATTTTTTGTTATAGAATATTATCTCAATGAAAAAATTATAATCCATGATAAAAATAAATAAATGATTAGACATGTATAGTTGATGTTTAAAATCATAATTTATCATAACTTTAAAACTCTTTTAGTTTATCGTCTTTCGTCGGACATTTCCAACTGATATAATGATATTTTACGATAAAATACCATCAACATTTACCGTAATGGACAATAACAGACGATCTAACGATTGTGAATTTTTCTATTTTTCGCGACTCGTTTTTCTATTCAAATATGTTTTTTCTGTGATTTCCTAATGCTTATTGTTTTTAATAAGTACAAGCTTGTGCTTTGATATTTTACAGAGAAATGTAGGTACTATTGATACTATAACTCTAACTTAATACTCTATTTTCTAGGAATGAATATCTCCAAGTAATTATCTAAGAATGATTATCTAAGAATGATTATCTCCAAATAATTATCTAAGAGTAATTATCTAAGAATGATTATCTCCAAGTAATTATCTAAGAGTAATTATCTAAGAATGATTATCTCCAAGTAATTATCTAAGAGTAATTATCTAAGAATGATTATCTCCAAGTAATTATCTAAGAGTAATTATCTAAGAATGATTATCTCCAAGTAATTATCTAAGAGTAATTATCTAAGAATGATTATCTAAGAATGATTATCTCACAGTAATTATCTAAGAGTAATTATCTAAGAATGATTATCTCAGAATGATTATCTCCAAGTAATTATCTAAGAGTAATTATCTAAGAGTAATTATCTAAGAATGATTATCTAAGAATGATTATCTCACAGTAATTATCTAAGAGTAATTATCTAAGAATGATTATCTCAGAATGATTATCTCCAAGTAATTATCTAAGAATGATTATCTCACAGTAATTATATAAGAGTAATTATCTAAGAATGATTATCTCCAAGTAATTATCTAAGAGTATTAATCCACGAGTAATTATCTTCGGGTAACTCCCTATAAGAGTAATTAACTCAATAAGTTGTGTTTGGTAATTAATTAATAATGTATAACCAATACAATAATTATCGATATAATTTTATAGTATTCTTTTAATATACGAATATTTTAATAGAAATATTTATACTTTGATCATCGATGGTTTTTTCGGCTATAACAATTACAGTTTATGTGGTAGGCATATCATCGATGGGCTTATAGCAGTAGATGCCGCGATAATGCCAAAGAAGCTAGGCAGCTGATATTCAATAATCTTAGATGGTGGTAATTTTTTTAGTTACTTCAATATGTTTTAGAAATGTTTTAGTCGTTCTATTTGATATTTTAGTCATTATTTAGTCCTTTTTATATGATTTAATAACTTTCTCTTCTTTACAGTCTTTTTCAAGTGATCTTATTTATAGATTTTTTAGCAATTCAACCTAATTTCTTTACAAATTGTTATTATATCTTACTGTGGAGCTAATCGTTTCTTCTTATTTTGATAGAATCTTCTGTCACATCATTCATCATGACCTCTTTTGTTGCTGTAGAAAAGAAGTGATGACTTTGTGTTCCTAGAATAACGAAACATCAAATTTGCTTCATACGATAGAAAATAAGTACTGAAGTTAATCTTTAGATATTTTTATTCCTAATTATTCTTTTTTACTTTTTTATTCTTTATTACTAAGTAAATGAATATTGAAATTTGATACACGAACATGACTGAGAAATAAAGACAGCCATAGAAACAGTTTACTTCAAACAACATATCATCTATAGAACAAATTAATAAATAAATAGTCACAAATTTACTAACTAATAACTAGGTACTGGTTGACATTCCATGGCTTTATTTTTAATGCTATTACCATTCTAGGCATTGACCAGAATATCATCTTGAGGAATTTATTATTATTATAGTTATTGAATTTATGAACATTCATTTTATTTTTTTCTATAGATTGAATAGTTATATTAATTTATAGTTTCAATTTCAATTATTCTTATGTTAATTTCAAATTTCAATTACTTTAAATTGAATTTCGTTTTTTAAATTGAATTTCTATTATTTTACATTGAATTTGCAGTATTTTTAATCAATAATGATGTTTGTTTAATGTGAATATCATATTTCTATTTTTTTATTTGTTATTACTAAAGTTTTTATCTATTAAAGTTCATTGAGACAACATAGAAACATGACCTTGACCTTTAACTAGGGTATATCTAACCGCTAGGGTCACAGTAACACAAATCTCTATTTATTGTACTTTCTTTCTTATCCTTTCTATTTCTTTCTAACGATATTTATCATATATTTACATTGCCCGCTACCCTACCCTCGACTCTACCGCAGTACCTGACTCTCACTAGCGACTGTTTGGTGTAATAAAAAGCCTAAGTTTTGTTCGTTACAAATGGTTCTTCTGGTGAGTAAAAATAGACTCACTGCAGTTCTGATTTTTATTTGACAGTACAGAGTGACCACCCTGTGACTTAGAGGGAAAATGACGTAATGCGTCATGAATGCACTCACGTACGAAATGCGTCATGAATGCACTGACGTAATGCGTCATGAATGCACTGACGTAATGCGTCATGAATGCACTGACGTACGAAATGCGTCATGAATTCACTCACGTAATGCATCATGAATGCACTCACGTAATGCATCATGAATGCACTCACGTAATGCGTCATGACGAGAACAAAAAGCGTCATGACGCAATAAAAGAAATGGTGAATAAATCACAACATTGCGTATTCACAAGTTTACCATTCGTTATTTGAGGAAAATACAAAAGAATTTTCTTCCTGCATATATGCTTTCTACGAATTATGTAATAAATGAGACATGACAGGTAGAAATGAATGCCTCATTACGTACTGGTATCCATATTACGTACTGGTATCCATATTACGTACTGGTATCCATATTACGTACTGGTATCCATATTACGTACTGGTATCCATATTACGTACTGGTATCCATATTACGTACTGGTATCCATATTACGTACTGGTATCCATATTACGTACTGGTATCCATATTACGTACTGGTATCCATATTACGTACTGGTATCCATATTACGTACTGGTATCCTCATTACGTACTGGTATCCTTATTACGTACTGGTATCCTTATTACGTACTGGTATCCAGATGGCGTAATGAAAAGTTTCTAAATTCGCTCCATGTGAATGAGTAACAAATACGTCTAAAATACACACTTGTTTTTGTTTAAAAAATAACATGGAATAATGTTTATTTAACTTTTGTGAATAGAGGTTAAATAACCAGTTAGGGTAAGTTCTTAATTATCGGTCAGGACTACATCTTCGGTCATATAAGAAAAGACAATATACAATTTGTTATTATTACACAGTGCTATCTAATACTTCTGCAAACCCAGGTTGGTTGTTTTTACTCAACCTATCCTAGTGAAATAGTTTTTTTTTTCTTATACGTCCGAAGATGTGGAACTGACCGATAATTAGGAACTTACCCTATAGGACTCTTCAACTTTCGATCGTGTTAAGAAAAAGTCCTATAATATTTAAAATTTAACTTTTATTCAATTGATTACCAATTAAAATAAATGTTTGATAAAGTTTACTAAGATTAAATCTAAATCTTAAATTTTATCATTAGTAATTATTTAATTTAATTATTTAAAAGAATGGCATGATTATTTTGTATCTTCTTTCAAAATAATATTAATAAATATCTATTTTCAATTAATACATTATTCTATTTTAAAAAGAGTGTTTCTTCTGTTAAAGACAATAGACCCAAAGTTTTATTTTAAACATTAACTAAAATGTTTCTATTTGTAGAGAGAAGTTCACTGAGGTAATATTAATGAGAACTCATTATTGAGCTATCTGGCAACTATCTGTACTGACCTGGGTACTATCTGGCAACTATCTGTACTGACATAGGTACTATCTGGCAACTATGTGTACTGACATAGGTACTATCTGGCAACTATCTGTACTGACCTGGGTACTATCTGGCAACTATCTGTACTGACCTGGGTACTATCTGGCAACTATCTGTACTGACATAGGTACTATCTGGCAACTATGTGTACTGACATAGGTACTATCTGGCAACTATGTGTACTGACATAGGTACTATCTGGCAACTATGTGTTCTGACCTGGGTACTATCTGGCAACTATCTGTACTGACCTGGGTACTATCTGGCAACTATGTGTACTGACCTGGGTACTATCTGGCAACTATCTGTACTGACCTGGGTACTATCTGGCAACTATCTGTACTGACCTGGGTACTATCTGGCAACTATGTGTACTGACCTGGGTACTATCTGGCAACTATCTGTACTGACCTGGGTACTATCTGGCAACTATGTGTACTGACCTGGGTACTATCTGGCAACTATGTGTTCTGACCTGGGTACTATCTGGCAACTATCTGTACTGACCTGGGTACTATCTGGCAACTATGTGTTCTGACCTGGGTACTATCTGGCAACTATCTGTACTGACCTGGGTACTATCTGGCAACTATGTGTACTGACCTGGGTACTATCTGGCAACTATCTGTACTGACCTGGGTACTATCTGGCAACTATGTGTACTGACCTGGGTACTATCTGGCAACTATCTGTACTGACCTGGGTACTATCTGGCAACTATGTGTACTGACCTGGGTACTATCTGGCAACTATCTGTACTGACCTGGGTACTATCTGGCAACTATGTGTACTGACCTGGGTACTATCTGGCAACTATCTGTACTGACCTGGGTACTATCTGGCAACTATGTGTACTGACCTGGGTACTATCTGGCAACTATCTGTACTGACCTGGGTACTATCTGGCAACTATGTGTACTGACCTGGGTACTATCTGGCAACTATGTGTACTGACCTGGGTACTATCTGGCAACTATCTGTACTGACCTGGGTACTATCTGGCAACTATGTGTACTGACCTGGGTACTATCTGGCAACTATCTGTACTGACCTGGGTACTATCTGGCAGCTATGTGTACTGACCTGGGTACTATCTGGCAACTATCTGTACTGACCTGGGTACTATCTGGCAACTATGTGTACTGACCTGGGTACTATCTGGCAACTATCTGTACTGACCTGGGTACTATCTGGCAACTATCTGTACTGACCTGGGTACTATCTGGCAACTATGTGTACTGACCTGGGTACTATCTGGCAACTATGTGTACTGACCTGGGTACTATCTGGCAACTATCTGTACTGACCTGGGTACTATCTGGCAACTATCTGTACTGACCTGGGTACTATCTGGCAACTATGTGTACTGACCTGGGTACTATCTGGCAACTATGTGTACTGACCTGGGTACTATCTGGCAACTATCTGTACTGACCTGGGTACTATCTGGCAACTATCTGTACTGACCTGGGTACTATCTGGCAACTATCTGTACTGACCTGGGTACTATCTGGCAACTATGTGTACTGACCTGGGTACTATCTGGCAACTATGTGTTCTGACCTGGGTACTATCTGGCAACTATCTGTACTGACCTGGGTACTATCTGGCAACTATGTGTACTGACCTGGGTACTATCTGGCAACTATCTGTACTGACCTGGGTACTATCTGGCAACTATGTGTACTGACCTGGGTACTATCTGGCAACTATCTGTACTGACCTGGGTACTATCTGGCAACTATGTGTACTGACCTGGGTACTATCTGGCAACTATCTGTACTGACCTGGGTACTATCTGGCAACTATCTGTACTGACCTGGGTACTATCTGGCAACTATGTGTACTGACCTGGGTACTATCTGGCAACTATCTGTACTGACCTGGGTACTATCTGGCAACTATGTGTACTGACCTGGGTACTATCTGGCAACTATGTGTTCTGACCTGGGTACTATCTGGCAACTATCTGTACTGACCTGGGTACTATCTGGCAACTATGTGTTCTGACCTGGGTACTATCTGGCAACTATCTGTACTGACCTGGGTACTATCTGGCAACTATGTGTACTGACCTGGGTACTATCTGGCAACTATCTGTACTGACCTGGGTACTATCTGGCAACTATGTGTACTGACCTGGGTACTATCTGGCAACTATCTGTACTGACCTGGGTACTATCTGGCAACTATGTGTACTGACCTGGGTACTATCTGGCAACTATCTGTACTGACCTGGGTACTATCTGGCAACTATGTGTACTGACCTGGGTACTATCTGGCAACTATCTGTACTGACCTGGGTACTATCTGGCAACTATGTGTACTGACCTGGGTACTATCTGGCAACTATCTGTACTGACCTGGGTACTATCTGGCAACTATGTGTACTGACCTGGGTACTATCTGGCAACTATGTGTACTGACCTGGGTACTATCTGGCAACTATCTGTACTGACCTGGGTACTATCTGGCAACTATGTGTACTGACCTGGGTACTATCTGGCAACTATCTGTACTGACCTGGGTACTATCTGGCAACTATGTGTACTGACCTGGGTACTATCTGGCAACTATCTGTACTGACCTGGGTACTATCTGGCAACTATGTGTACTGACCTGGGTACTATCTGGCAACTATCTGTACTGACCTGGGTACTATCTGGCAACTATGTGTACTGACCTGGGTATTATGTGACAACTATCTGTACTGACATAGGTACTATCTGGCAACTATCTGTACTGACCTGGGTACTATCTGGCAACTATCTGTACTGACCTGGGTACTATCTGGCAACTATCTGTACTGACATGGGTACTATCTGGCAACTATGTGTACTAACTATGTTACTAATTAACACAAAGATATCGATAGTACATAAAACTATCTCTATTGTTTATATATCAATGTAACATTAATTATTTTTACTACATTCTTTTTTTTGTCAAATCCAGAAAAGTTACAAACTTGTTAAAATTTAAAACATAAACATCAACCTAAATTTAAACAACAGGATATGAAAAAACTGAACTAACAAAATAATGTAAAAAAGAACTAAAAAGAACGATGCCGCAGAGGTTCAGCTTGAAATTAATCAATATATTCATTCCTAGTGTTCTTTTCTAAATATTTCTAAATTGTTATTAAATATATAGTTTTATTTTCAAACTTATTTGCATTCGTCTTCAAGAGAGTCTTATCGAAATTATTGAGAAACTAATTACTGACTAAAATGAAGGTGAACGTTCATTGTTAATGGTTAGTATCTATGAGTATATAAAATACCATATCGCGCTAAACTATTATCTGGAATTTATTCTTATAATTTTTAGTAGTTGTAGTTTCATATTTTTGATCAATCTACTTCTTCCAGTCCTTTGTATTTAATTTCCTTTTTACATCAGCGATATGGCCTTTGGTTCCGAAGCAGATGTTAAACCCCTACTTAATAAATATATTAAATTTTCAACTTCTTTTGTCTTACTCATAAGAGATGCATCATATTTTTAATGAGTAAGGCAAAACTTCACTCATATTTCAATGAATGAATTTCAAAAACTGATTTTAAAAATGGAAGATTCAATTAAATATAAACTTATTCTATATTAATTCATTGCTATCAGCTGACTCCCAGGCGTATTATTAGGTTTAATGTGACAGACAGACAGACAGACACCGCTTTTGTTATATTAGACACATTTAAGCTATTGTATTTTTATTGTGATTCTATTTCTTCTATTAAAAATAAATACAATAACATTTAAGTTATTATATTTCTTTTGTTACTGTTATAAAATGTGTATTTTGTAATAAATTGATGAGTCAAGCAGTACTAAATTATTTTACTACTGTAATATTGCTACTATTGCTATACTACATACATATATCGTACTACATAAAGGTATTATATACTACATACAGATATATATATTCTACATTCCCGCGACACTATATATAGCGTGTGATATTTTTAGTGCGGTAGATAATTCTTATTCTTTTCTCTGGTGTTTATTTGCTTTGCTCTTTCTCTAGAGTGAATCTTCAATGACAAATTGACAGGGGGTGCTAAAGTAAACAAAGGGGGGGGTAGAATAGGGGGCATGGGTATGGGAGAATTCACTGGGGGGAGAGGTACAGGGGGTATTACCTGAAAATTGTAACGAATAGTATGTAGTTATACGCCATAATGCACATTGAATAGTCAATGCCATTTTTATTCATTGTTATTCAATTGAGGTAAAGGTTAACTTTTAACCTTTGGTGACGAATATAACCTTCAACCTAAATACACCTCAATCCCAGCACTGAACTATAGGTTCATTGTCAGGTGACATATACTCTAATACCTCCTAACTCTGCTGTTTAATAGTGTCACCGGAGTTTACTAACCCAAGAATAATAATTTTCACCCCACTTTTCAACCTGCAGATAAATATTTTAACCAAATTTTCAGCAAGCAACACCCCCCCCCCCCCCCCTTTAAGATTGTTTCCCATTTTTTCCTCTATTAATCGTTGCAATAACTATCCAAGCTGTATTTCAATTAGTACTCTAAATTGATTAGCTTCTTTCATAGCTTGCCCCCCCCCCCCTATCTACAACTGCTTGTTTTCTCCATTCCTCCACCTACTCCCCCACCCACTCCTCCGCCCCATTAAGTAGAGTCAATGGGTGACAGAAATAATACTCCCGTAAATCATTGGTAGTCTGTGCGTCTCCCAGGTCAGCTATTCATTTGATCATCCTTAGGGGGTATAATGGGCCCATGGCATGCTACTCGGGACTGATACCCTCATGGGCCCTCTCATGTGCAATGAGAAATTTCCCTTTGTACACACTAATCACTGTAAGGTCATCAGCTAGGACTTAAAGGTCCTGGTTACTGCCTTAGGGACACTAAAGGGCAAACATATCAACCTCTAAACCTTCAGAATAAGCGAGTTAAGACCTATTAACCCATTTAACTGAAATAACCCATTAGAATGAGTTATACCCCATTTAACTTGGTTTTGTCCCATTTATAACTAAGTTTTACCCTCAATTACCCCATTCGAATGAGTTTGCAATAATAAATATATAATATAAATCTTTACGGTGAAGAACATTCATACAATATCTATTTACAGTCAATACAAATAATATTCCACTAGAATATTAAGTAAATCAATTTATAGGAATTCAATTGAAATAAGTTCGAAAAGGATGTGACGAATTCGTTCACGTCTTACATTCAATTTTAAAATCTGTCATCTGTTGGAAACACAAACTGTAATTTTGACTTGAATAGAAAACTAATTTGACGCTACCAGTTACATAACTTTCTTACGTAATCGACAACATGAAGTTGTAATTTGAATTGTAATGTTCAGGTAAAGTTTACTTCTTTTGACTCATCCACCTCGCTTTCATTTCCTTTAAATAATTAACACATCCTCGCCACTTTTTGTGAAGTGGAAAAGTACGGAAAAACCTAATGAAAACGAGGCAATAATGGACACGACTTGAATTTGGTATAATTTTTATTTTTCTTCTCCTCCTTTCTTCAGTTTTTTGAGGATGTCGGTTCAAGCAGAGACCAGGTGTCGAAGGTCTGTTTAATAATTGATCTTGTTTCTAATCAACTTTATTGAGTATGCACAAGGTAAAATCGTATATATGTATCTTGGTATCCGCATAGCTATAAAACTTAATGCGTGAGCAGACAAAACGCCTACAGACAAAATGCCTAACGGACAAAATGCCTAAGTGACAAAATGCCTAACAGTCAAAATGCCTAACGAACAAAATACCTAACTGAAAAACTCTGCCTGTATTTTATTTTCTATGCTTCTGTGTATATTTTGTACATTAGGCATTTTGTCCATTGGGCGATTTGTCCGTTAGGTGCTTTGTATGTAGTCATTTTGTCTGTAGTCGTTTTGTCCGTAGGTATTTTGTCCATTAGGCATTTTGTCCATTAGGCGGTTTGTCCGTTAGGTGCTTTGTATGTAGTCAATTTGTCTGTAGTCGTTTTGTCCGTAGGTATTTTGTCCATTAGGCATTTTGTCCATTAGGCGGTTTGTCCGTTAGGTGCTTTGTATGTAGTCATTTTGTCTGTAGTCGTTTTGTCCGTAGGTATTTTGTCCATTAGGCATTTTGTCCATTAGGCGGTTTGTCCGTTAGGTGCTTTGTATGTAGTCAATTTGTCTGTAGTCGTTTTGTCCGTAGGTATTTTGTCCATTAGGCATTTTGTCCATTAGGCGGTTTGTCCGTTAGGTGCTTTGTATGTAGTCATTTTGTCTGTAGTCGTTTTGTCCGTATGTATTTTGTCCATTAGGCATTTTGTCCATTAGGCGGTTTGTCCGTTAGGTGCTTTGTATGTAGTCATTTTGTCCCTAGGTATTTTGTCCTAGTACAAGATTACTATTACAAAACATGACAAGTAATATCTTTGAATCTTAATATTAAATATAACAGTGAACTTCAGTTTAGTGAAGAATCTGATTTGTATTTAACTCAGATTTTATTTACTGATTCATTAATCAAAGACTACATAGCAATTAGCTATGCCATTAGTAATTAACAACCTACCTATTTGTAAAGTGTGGGGGTTGTACAACTAAGACCTGGTGGAAAACCCTCTTAGTACAATTCATTAATACGATCTCTCGCATTCTCTCAAGCTTCTTACATATAGCTTCCTAATTAAGAAATTAGTTTTATAAGGGAAATAATTATTAATTGTTTATGGTACATTTAGAGAAATTTATTTATGAAATTCATACGTTAATGTAACAATTTTCAACAGTAAGCGATGTGCCCAAAAAATCTAAAATTTTATAAATATAGAAAACAGCGCATAACATTTTTGAGATACTGTCTCCATCGCATAAGTTTCAATTGATACAGTGGTGCAAGATAATGTTTTTATGGATAACGTTTTTAAGAGTATCTCTTCTCTGATTGGTCGGCTAGGAGGAGGAGCCAACAGAGTACCTACGGAGCACTAAATCATTAATCTCCGCCTCCTGTTGGCTCCTCCTCCTTGCATACAGTTATGAGTTCAATTAAATTACCTTTCAAATAATAAAAACTTTGAAACTCTCAACATATATCGCTGTAATGGAGTCTGCTGTATCCGCTAGTTTGTTGTACTGCACACTTCATGATTATTTAATGACCTGACAGGGGGGGTAGGGGATGGAGTTACGTTGAACATTTCATTACGGAGATTGCGAACCAAATATCAAAAGCAACAATCAAAATATTTTCTGAATTGATATAAATTGTGATTACAGCAATGCATGTTTTATTGTTTTGAATAGCAATTAATTCTATGCTTTAAAACTCAATGCAAAGTAATGAACCTGTGACTTTGTACCTAGGTAATTAAAGCTCTCAGTCAGCTGTACGGGCCTTTCCATAGTGTGATCTGATTTACCCAGACAATATTGGTGGTTGTTTTGTTCCTCACAGCGCACTTTATTACTATTGTATAGTTACGTATTCCCGTACAGTTTCGTATTCCTGTACAGTTACATATTCCCGTACAGGTACGTATTCCCGTACAGTTACGTATTCCCTTACTGGTACGTATTCCCGTACAGTTACGTATTCCCGTACAGTTACGTATTCCCGTACAGTTACGCATTCCCGTACAGTTACGTATTCCCGTACACCACATTCACTGATTAATTCTTGTAAAAACTGTTTCTTTATTAAGATAAGTGTTAAAACAATTAAAGTAAACACTCACTGTGACACGTTCTACCAAACTGTCAGTATATTTATATTATAAGTAACTAATGTACGAAATTATTACAGTAGTTTTTTCATGCTCTTCAATTACCCAGATAAACTATCTCTATGTCATTTCTTCTAGTCAGTATATGAGGAGAATAAACAAATTCATTGATATTTTATATTGATCAAAATGTAGTCAAATATTTTATGCAAAACATCGTATATGTCTCAGATGATTCTAAAACATTAATGAATAATATTAATGTTGGCCATCACTTAATTAGGACATCATTGAATAAAGTGACACACCAGTCATTATATTAGCATGCAATTGAGCGATTGGAGGTAATTTGGTGAAATTAACAACTGGATGAACGGTACGGGGAGAATAACCAATTTGAAATGATAACTATATAGTAGACACTGTAGATAGAGGCCTGTAGACACTGTAGATGGTGAGGCCTGTAGACACTGTAGATGGTGGGGCCTGTAGACACTGTAGATGGTGAGGCCTGTAGACACTGTAGATGGTGGGGCCTGTAGACACTGTAGATGGTGAGGCTTGTAGACACTGTAGATAGTGAGGCCTGTAGACACTGTAGGTGGTGAGGCCTGTAGACACTGTAGATAGTGAGGCCTGTAGACACTGTAGATGGTGAGGCCTGTAGACACTGAAGATGGTGAGGCCTGTAAACACTGTAGATAGAGGCCTGTAGACACTATAGATAGAGGCCTGTAGACACTATAGATAGAGGCCTGTAGACACTGTAGATAGAGGCCTGTAGACACTGTAGATAGAGGCCTGTAGACACTGTAGATAGAGGCCTCTAGACACTGTAGATAGAGGCCTGTAGACAATGTAGATAGAAGCCTGTAGACACTGTAGATAGAAGCCTGTAGACACTGTAGATAGAGGCCTGTAGACACTGTAGATAGAGGCATGTAGACACTGTAGATAGAGGCCTGTAGACACTGTAGATAGAGGCCTGTAGACACTGTAGATAGAGGCCTGTAGACACTGTTGATAGAGGCCTGTAGACACTGTAGATAGAGGCCTGTAGACACTGTTGATAGAGGCCTGTAGACACTGTAGATAGAGGCCTGTAGACACTGTAGATAGAGGCCTGTAGACACTGTAGATAGAGGCCTGTAGACACTGTTGATAGAGGCCTGTAGACACTGTAGATAGAGGCCTGTAGACACTGTTGATAGAGGCCTGTAGACACTGTAGATAGAGGCCTGTAGACACTGTTGATAGAGGCCTGTAGACACTGTAGATAGAGGCCTGTAGACACTGTACAAGATAAGCTTTGACAACATTCTCTTTGTTCTTGTCTTTTCTTACCCATTTCTTCTTATCTCTGATAGTATCTTTTATCGGCTTCCCTTGCCCTTCCTGTTCTTGGTCTCCTTTAGTAACCTTCTTGAGGTCAGGTCATACGAGGTCACAAATAGAGGCCTTAGGTAACTCTGCCGGTAATTCAATCACTCAACTAATAATGCATCATTGATCTAGAAAATAATATCTAGGTATTACTCATTTCTTGATTACATTTTAACTAGATTTTTATTTAACATAAGTGTATATTTTTAACTATTTTGGAACAAAAATCAAATTGGAATTTAGTTTATTGATAAAATTCACATTTATAAAAGATATAATTTATATATTGAAATTACCTGTGAATATATCGCTCGTTTGCGGCAGCGTTGGCATAACTCTAACATAGCTATTGTTCTGGAGAGCATTTCAAAACGCTCTCACTACTTTAAATATTCCCAGAAACATCATAAGTGGAACATCAAATAGGTTTATAAAAGTAGATATAATTATATATTTACCAAGCCTAATATTTTTTTTTAATTATATTATTAATGTTTATTAAATTATATTATTAATATATTATTAATGTTATATCGGATTGGTTAATGTAATTATTTAATAGACGGGTGAAATGATGACGAACGATCTAGTAAGGGTATTTAAAACTATTTATCATATCTTGAGTAACCCACACATAATATTACACAAGCGATGAAGTCTTTTTTAAATGATTACAGTGGATGGCACAGGTAGTAGAAAAGGTCCTAAGTAATGTACTGAATGGACTACACACCTTAATAATTGTCCTCTAATTTCAGGCCTTATATACCATGAATTATCTAGGGAATCAAATCTAATATGGCGGTTGGGTGATCCAACTAATTCTCATAGGCCTTCCACCCACAACAATTATAAATCTCTACCTGACTGTCATAAAACAGATCAATAAATCTTTTATTACTCCGTGAGAAAGATTTCAAGACTAATTACTTGTGAGCTGTGGTTTTATAATATATTAGGAGTATTAAGGATAATAATATACATCGTTAGCTAATTTCGAATGCTAGATCAAGACTTTAGTCAGCATATCTAGCAGTCAATTGTATGCTACAATTATAAAACTTTTACCAAAAAATAGCAGCATTTGAAAATGATTATGTTTATATGGATGTCTCATAACAAATTTTTCTGATTTATGACGATGTTTTCCTACAGGAGCGATAAATGCTTAAATAATTATAAATTATAATAATTTTAATATACTTTTAATATTCCAATTTTCTTGGGCCAGAAAAAATGAATTCTATTATTGTGCCGTACACACGTAAGGGTTTTTATTTATCCATGATACCTGCAGGTATCATGGATACCACCTGAAATAAATAATAATTAAATCGTTCTTTCTTATATTCTCGTGGAAAAAGTAGGAGGAGCTTAGCAAAAAGTCTGGTGGAAAGACTTAAAAAACCCTACGTGTGTACGGCCCTTTAGTATTATTCAAATTACGATCTCATTTCATCTGTCAATACTTCATTCCATTTTAGTATATTTTTCCTCGATATTACTTAATTTATTTCTAATTTCCTTTTTTTCCATTGGTTGGATTCTTTCCTCCGAGCAGTCGATGGATGCAAATTATGTAAGTGACGAGTGTTGTTTGACCTTAACGAGTGTTGTTTGACCTTAACGAGTGTTTTTTGATCTTAACGAGGTCAAAATATTGTGGAACTATTGTTCTGAAATTTGCAAGGAAAGCACATTTTGATCATGTAACTTTTTTAAGGATTTTTTTTAATCGTAAATTTCCAAAGAATGAAAGTCTATAAGAATGTATGTTAGACAATGACTAAGACAGTTTCAGAACAAAACTTTCTAACAAAACTATAGACAGATTTTTTTCATTTTCCTTCCCGTTTTCTCTTGATAATCCATTTTTTATAACTAACTACAATTCATTAAAAAAAACATAGATTTTTTTTTTATAAGACAAAATATTTGACTAAAAACGTAAATGCGTAATTAATACCCAAAAACGTAAATACCCCCTATCCCCCTTTGGGGTCTGCATTGGGTGGGTCGTAGCGCCTCTAGCCCCAAAAAAGTTAGGACATGAATGTACACTGCCTAATATTCCTTTTGGAACCAAAAAAATCATGATTTTTACCCTGAACTATCCCCCTTTGGACCCTCCAGGGGGGGGGATTCTAGTGTTCGTACCCCAAAAATTTGGGACATGAAAGCCCACTTCCTAAAGACACTTTTCAGTATAAAATAATGATAATTTTCAACTTGTTTGATTGGTCGATCCCCTTAATGAGTGTTTTTATTTAATTTTAACAAGAGTTGTATTTTTTCTACCTGAAATCGTTCAGACGGACTGAATTTTGTTTATTTTATTCAATTCATACTAATTAGAATAAGGGCCGCGTCTGTCCGTGTGTCACACAAATTAAAAAAAGGAAGATTATTAGTTCTCTTTAGCTATGAATTTGTTCTACTGATTTTGTGGCCGTATCCATGACTACGGGTCACATTGAAATTAATTGTAAAAAATAATAGTTTTGACTTTAGAGAGTTAAACATTAATTTGTTAAATCAGTATATATATATTGATAATTCGTAATTATACTTGCATTTGAATATAATCCTAAACCCGTTACATTAATTTAATTACCAATGTATTAACAACAGGTACTGAAATAGTTTTAATTTTTATCTATTTTGCTGCATTTAATATTCCTTTACACTAAATTATTTTATTCCTATAGATATTCCTTGGTAATTGACTGTATTAATGGAGTAGCTCTTCTGCATCCATGAGCATTGCCACATATTGGTGGTAGGTGACTGGAGCCACTTTCCTTTCTGATTGTTTCTTCCAGTCCCTTGTACTTTCTGATTTTGTAAAATATTTCCTCATTCTGAGTAAGTTAATAATAACCCATACAAACAAAGTAACCCAAACAAGAATCACGAGTGGGTTTAACGAATAAGTATATTCAATATGCCAGTACAACATTAATATAACTGTTAGAATGTTCTTCTTTCTATTATTATATCTATTATAATTAGATACAAAGTACTGTGTTCTTTGTGCTTATAATAGTACGATAAAATAATAATTCTTTATTTCCCCTATTCTTTAGCGTGACCATTACAGGTAATTACTACAAACCTCTCAGCGACATGATAGAGCTTTGTCCCACCCAATAATAAGGTAGTAGAGGATTAAAAGGAATAATAATGCAGTAGATGATTAAGAGAACAGGCACTGATTAAAGATAAGGGGTTAAATAATTGAAACACGCATCAAGAGTACAGAGTTTAAATTATCAACACGAGATGACTTTTTAAATTTCCTTCCCTAAGACGTTTCGCGTCGACAAGACGTTTCGTCGACAGTGCGTTTCGTTGGTAGGGCGTTTCCTTGACAGGGCGTTTTGTCGACAGTGCGTTTCATCGACAGGGCTGTTAATATCACAAGGGAGATATTAACACAATCAGCATAAATGGCAGTTATGTAGTTTGTTGTATCCACTAGTTTGTTGTACTGCACACTCCATGATTGTTCAATGAACGGACGGGGGTGTCCGTGGGGTAGCAAGACGCATATATGAGAGTGTGTTAATATCTCCTTAACGAAAATTCGTCAAAGTAACGTCCTGTTTACGTATTTTTTTTATTGACGAAACGTCTGGCAACCATCAGAATAAATTTGACGAGGTTGATAAAAAAAAGTGTATTTAAACCTACGGAGATCACTATGAATATTTCATTTACTTTTATTGTTTCATTTACTTTTAATTATATCATTTTTGCGTCTCAAACTAAGTTCTAATTATTAGATCTAACGTCTCAGTTTAAAAAGTAATTAGATATGTATTTCATTCTTTTGATTCTCTCAGAGCGTATTAATTACTAATTAGAATGCTATCGATTATAAGAAGTGTAAGGCTATTACACAGTCTGAATTAGACTAGAGGTCACTGTTTAAATGTGTGTCACCAGCGTGATGTCACTTTGACACTGGAGTTATTTTTAATGTTTAGTATGGTAGTACATTTGTGAATTTAGAATTTAATTTAAAGAATTAACCGTAAAATCATAATAAAATAATGTTTACTTTAAAATTAAATCAAAATATAATTTAGACTTTAAAAATGGATAACAGTTTTGAAGTTTAATTATCACTCGAAATAAGTTTTTGATAGGTTAACAACGTTATACTAAAATAATTGAGTAATAAATATTAATTTAATATATTCATTCTTATGATCCCATTGTACGTAATATTATGAAGTTAAATTGTGAATTAATAATATAATACGATCAAGTAAATTATTGTTATTATTTCTGTACACTATAGTTCAATATTATTATCCTTCTACCTACCACAGTTCGGTGTATATATTCACTAGTGAGTGTATTTGACCTCTAAGGCAGCAATGAACGTAATAAAGATGTCTATGCACTGGAACTATACTCTGATATTGATTTGGTCTGTTATGCGACCTAACGTTAAAACTGTTGAGAAATTTAGACACCCGTTCATTCATGTACATTAAACATATCTCTGGCAGCAAGGATTATTCCTGGGATATTGGGGAAATATCCCAGGAATTAATCTTTCTACTCTTGGATATTCCCTTACTATCCCAGGAATAAACCCTATAGTTGCTAGGTCCCTTACTATCCCAGGAATAAACCCTATAGTTGCTAGGTATGATATAGAACCGCTCTTGAAATGTGATATATTTTATCCCTTGATGGTTTTTTTCTTATAATACATTATATCTGCATATGTATTTTTATAATATATATTTGTATATGATTATTTCTTTATAGCTGTAATTACTTGCAGATATCACATAAATCTATATGTAGACACTAATCTATTTTCTTTTGAATTCTTGTAACTTGTCATTATTTGATTCATTTCCAAACAAATTTTCATTTCGTAATCATTCTACTGCTACCATTTTCCTCCAATACATTATTTTTAGATTCAATAGTAAGCTTATTGATTTGATTGTCTTTTTTTCTATCATTTAATTCCCCACCATTGTATCTCACAAAAGTAAAAGGAAAGCAAATACAAGAAAATTAATCACGACACCATTTTCTTTAAGAGAAATCATCGAAATCTCGTGCAGTAAGTCAGTGATCTCTATCAACATCTTTACGTGCTCGGAAAGTGTTTCTTGTGTTCCTGGTAGGTATTTCTTCTAGACTAAGGATTAATCTCTAGACTAATTGGGATTATCGTCTAGACGTAATGGAAAAGAAAAAAAAATTAAACAACATTTTATATGGGAAGAAAGTTTTAATAAGAATTAACTTATTAATTAAATTAACGTTTTTAATTAAATTAACATATTTAATTAAATTAATATTTTTAATTAAATTATCATGTTTAATGTAATAAACGTTGTTTTTAATTATATTAACATTTTTAATGTAATAAATGTTTATAATGAAATCAACGTTTTTGATGAAATTGACGTTTTTAATTAAATTAACGTTATTAATTAAATTAACGTTTTTAATTAAATTAACGTTTTCAATGAACAACTATCGTGTTTTCAAATTAAAATATAATAATGATTTTTCTGTATATTGTAATTCTAATACCAACAGTGAGGCTTCCTACCAAACTGACTATACATGTGAAATAAATGGGCTTAGGACATTTCGTCCACAAAAAGCTCTATTTTGTATTTCAATGAATATTACTCTACATTTCATATTATTTTTCACTCACCGTTACACCATTAGCCAGGTGTAATTATATAATACTATTATTGTAATTTAAGCCGAAACATTTCATTTGCAAACAGAAAAAATGTTTACCTATAGATTACAGTAATAAAATTTGATATGCCAAACGGGTGGACTGTAGCTCTAATTTATATACCTCGCTTTATATCTTGCACTAATTAATGAGTTACTAATAATTACTTATAAAAAATATCCCTTTCTTTTATCTAACACAAAGTTTATTATTACAGAATTCTTGATAATCCACTAAAAAGAATTGTCTTAAAGTGACTGTATCGATAACGTATCAGCTGATTCCGTAAAGCATTAAAAAAGGTATTCAGTTTCATTATTTTACTGTTGCCAGGCAGCAGGAGCAGTAGAAGAGGATTGCAATAACAATTAAGGCAAAGATGATTAATTTCCAATTACAATCGACAAATACTGTTTTTTATTTCTATAATGCAGAACATATATACATAATATAAAGTACATATACCTTATAAGTATTATACAAAATAAAGCATTTCGCCGATGAATTGTCGGTGGACAAAATGTCCGCCCATAGAAATAAATACACGTAGTGGTCGGAATAAAAAACTTACCTTATATGGGGTAAAGGAGCAATTGCCAGATGCATATTGCACATCGGATGAAAAATTATATTGGTCATCATTAAAGAAGAACTCAATGAATATATTTCAATGCTAATATTTGATGCGATTTTTTAATGATAAATTTTCTTCCAGTACTTAATCAGCATCTTGAAACTGTACCCTAGCTTTATCCATTCTTATCTTTATACATTCTTATCTTTATCCATTCTTATCTTTATCCATTCTTATCTTTACCCATTCTTATCTTTACCCATTCTTATCTTTATCCATTCTTATCTTTATCCATTCTTATCTTTATCCATTCTTATCTTTACCCATTCTTATCTTTACCCATTCTTATCTTTATCCATTCTTATCTTAACCCATTCTTATCTTTATCCATTCTTATCTTTACCCATTCTTATCTTTATTCATTCTTATCTTTATACATTCTTATCTTTATCCATTCTTATCTTTATCCATTCTTATCTTTACCCATTCTTATCTTTACCCATTCTTATCTTTATCCATTCTTATCTTTATCCATTCTTATCTTTTTCCATTCTTATCTTTACCCATTCTTATCTTTACCCATTCTTATCTTTATCCATTCTTATCTTAACCCATTCTTATCTTTATCCATTCTTATCTTTACCCATTCTTATCTTTATTCATTCTTATCTTTATCCATTCTTATCTTTACCCATTCTTATCTTTACCCATTCTTATCTTTATTCATTCTTATCTTTATCCATTCTTATCTTTATCCATTCTTATCTTTATCCATTCTTATCTTTATCCATTCTTATCTTTACCCATTCTTATCTTTATTCATTCTTATCTTTATCCATTCTTATCTTTACCCATTCTTATCTTTACCCATTCTTATCTTTATCCATTCTTATCTTTATCCATTCTTATCTTTATCCATTCTTATCTTTATCCATTCTTATCTTTATCCATTCTTATCTTTACCCATTCTTATCTTTACCCATTCTTATCTTTATCCATTCTTATCTTTACCCATTCTTATCTTTACCCATTCTTATCTTTATCCATTCTTATCTTTACCCATTCTTATCTTTATCCATTCTTATCTTTACCCATTCTTATCTTTATTCATTCTTATCTTTATCCATTCTTATCTTTATTCATTCTTATCTTTATCCATTCTTATCTTTACCCATTCTTATCTTTACCCATTCTTATCTTTATTCATTCTTATCTTTTTCCATTCTTATCTTTATCCATTCATATCTTTATCCATTCTTATCTTTACCCATTCTTATCTTTACCCATTCTTATCTTTATTCATTCTTATCTTTTTCCATTCTTATCTTTATCCATTCTTATCTTTACCCATTCTTATCTTTATCCATTCTTATCTTTACCCATTCTTATCTTTATCCATTCTTATCTTTATCCATTCTTATCTTTATCCATTCTTATCTTTACCCATTCTTATCTTTATTCATTCTTATCTTTATCCATTCTTATCTTTACCCATTCTTATCTTTACCCATTCTTATCTTTATTCATTCTTATCTTTTTCCATTCTTATCTTTATCCATTCATATCTTTATCCATTCTTATCTTTACCCATTCTTATCTTTACCCATTCTTATCTTTACCCATTCTTATCTTTACCCATTCTTATCTTTATTCATTCTTATCTTTTTCCATTCTTATCTTTATCCATTCATATCTTTATCCATTCTTATCTTTACCCATTCTTATCTTTACCCATTCTTATCTTTATTCATTCTTATCTTTTTCCATTCTTATCTTTATCCATTCATATCTTTATCCATTCTTATCTTTACCCATTCTTATCTTTATCCATTCTTATCTTTATCCATTCTTATCTTTATCCATTCTTATCTTTATCCATTCTTATCTTTATCCATTCTTATCTTTACCCATTCTTATCTTTATTCATTCTTATCTTTATTCATTCTTATCTTTATCCATTCTTATCTTTACCCATTCTTATCTTTATCCATTCTTATCTTTATCCATTCTTATCTTTATCCATTCTTATCTTTATCCATTCTTATCTTTATCCATTCTTATCTTTATCCATTCTTATCTTTATCCATTCTTATCTTTACCCATTCTTATCTTTATTCATTCTTATCTTTATCCATTCTTATATTTACCCATTCTTATCTTTACCCATTCTTATCTTTATCCATTCTTATCTTTACCCATTCGTATCTTTACCCATTCTTATCTTTATCCATTCTTATCTTTATCCATTCTTATCTTTACCCATTCTTATCTTTACCCATTCTTATCTTTATACATTCTTATCTTTATCCATTCTTATCTTTATCCATTCTTATCTTTATCCATTCTAATCTTTATCCATTCTTATCTTTACCCATTCTTATCTTTATTCATTCTTATCTTTATCCATTCTTATCTTTACCCATTCTTATCTTTACCCATTCTTATCTTTATTCATTCTTATCTTTATCCATTCTTATCTTTATCCATTCTTATCTTTATCCATTCTTATCTTTATCCATTCTTATCTTTATCCATTCTTATCTTTACCCATTCTTATCTTTATCCATTCTTATCTTTATCCATTCATATCTTTACCCATTCTTATCTTTATCCATTCTTATCTTTACCCATTCTTATCTTTATCCATTCTTATCTTTATCCATTCTTATCTTTACCCATTCTTATCTTTACCCATTCTTATCTTTATTCATTCTTATCTTTATCCATTCTTATCTTTATCCATTCTTATCTCTATCCATTCTAATCTTTATCCATTCTTATCTTTACCCATTCTTATCTTTATTCATTCTTATCTTTATCCATTCTTATCTTTACCCATTCTTATCTTTACCCATTCTTATCTTTATCCATTCTTATCTTTATCCATTCTTATCTTTATCCATTCTAATCTTTACCCATTCTTATCTTTACCCATTCTTATCTTTATTCATTCTTATCTTCATCCATTCTTATCTTTATCCATTCTTATCTTTATCCATTCTTATCTTTATCCATTCTAATCTTTATCCATTCTTATCTTTACCCATTCTTATCTTTATTCATTCTTATCTTTATCCATTCTTATCTTTACCCATTCTTATCTTTACCCATTCTTATCTTTACCCATTCTTATCTCTTATTTTTATTTATTTCGTTTATCAAGAGGTAAATGTATGCATTTGGTGAGTGTAGCTGCGGAAATGAGTCCTAAGTAACGGCCAGACAGGAGTAGGAATGGTAAAGCTCTGCACGACAAGGATTGCTTATAA
This sequence comes from Caprella mutica, assembly GCA_947561585.1. NCBI lineage: Eukaryota > Metazoa > Arthropoda > Malacostraca > Amphipoda > Caprellidae > Caprella > Caprella mutica. The sequence goes on along the minus strand of CANNZV010001843.1, from coordinate 36,393 downwards.
TTACTGGGAAAGAAGCTTCTATTTTACAGCTAATTATGTTATCATTTTAGAGAATTTGAACTTTATTTATTTTCTAAACATATCTTTATTTTATGTAAATGTTTCTTAATTGATGTTCATTAATTTTATTTCAATAAAGTTGTTCTGGCATAGAAAAGGTTCTCATTATAATTATATTGAAAATATCTATTTAATATAAAACATTTAAATTCCAATGTATTTATTTAGTGAATCATTGTACATGATTTCGCTTTTTGTAATAAAACCTATTCAAATATACCTTAGGTATATATTTTTCCTCTTTTTGAAATAAAACCTATACAAATATACAGTAGGTATATCTTTTCTCTCTTTTTCAAGTCACAATAACATTTCCTTACGTTTTCACAATGTGGGTCACTAGACAAGGTCACTGCAAAGGTGACAGTAATTCTCCAGCCTTAAAGCAATTCAACTAATGAAATATATTGCCAACCTTTTCTCTCCGGATGGTACACATATGTATACTAACTATGTTATCTGTATATAAATATATATAAATGTACTCTGGTGAGAAATAGTTAAATAAGAATAAGAATAGGGGCGGCTTCTTCACGAAAATCATATAAAAGTACAAGCAAACATCTAACCCATTTAAAATTCCCTATTAGAAGGCATTTTCAAACAATATAAGAAACGAATTATTATTTAGAAAACAACAGGTAGGTACACGGACAATAGTCTGAAGTAAAAAGTACTATTTTGACCAAGAGATACTAGTACATATCGAAAATGCTTAAATGGTAGTAGAGGACATAGAGGAGGATATACAATTCTATACATGTGTGTCATGAAATGACACCGAAATTCAAAAGATTTATTTTAGTTAAATAAATGAAACAAAGATGCCTGCAGTTTTGGTAGCCTCCTATCGAAAAATTAGTCTGGTTTACTAGGAAGATTCGTCCTTCTGAATGACATAAGAAATATATTATCTTATTAATTTTTTCTATAAATTAATTAATAAGGAATTTCTTCATGTGTAAACTTGCAAATAAAACCTGATTTAATAAAGTGTGAAATAATAAAAGATTCTTTTCTTTTATTAATGAAAAGGTTTATAGGATTAAAATGATTATTATCTGTCATAAACAATTTTGTCAATGATTTTCATTGGTAACTCCATTGTTTCAGTTATTTTATCAAGGGGGATTATAGAAGATAACTAGCGTAATATCTTCGAAGAATACGGTAGACTTTTTTTTAATTATGACGTTTGAGATATGATTTTAATTACATTTGACAACTGCGAACGCAATTATATAATTTGAATTAAACACAGAAATTGAAAACAGTCTTCTGTTTGAAAATATAATGCAATGTATTTATCTATGAATTATATACTAAAGTCTGCCACCATTAATAACAGTTTTCTCTCTTTATCAACGCTGCTCGTCATGGAAATACTGTAAATATAACAAACATAACCCTTATCGTATAACAGCTTCTTATCGGACTTACCTGTACTCGTATTTTCAGATTTGTAAGTATTTCTTAATTTGCTGTGCATGAGAACCAAAGCACGAAACAATAAATGTATTTATTTGTCACTGCACTGTAATGCATATATACTATAATGCATATTTACTATAATGCATATTCACTATAATGCATATTTACTATAATGCATATTCACTATAATGCATATCTATTATATAACCAACATTTGAGCTGTAAATTATACCTTGCTTGCATTCTCTTATCACTTCAAGAAAAAGTTCAACAAACATCTATAAACAAGTTAAACATGTTTTAATCCTAATGAGTTTGACTATCAGAATGTATCGGAAGGTTTGACTCTGTGTTTAAAAAACACATGTCTTATTTATTTATTTTTTATGAAGTTTTTAGTATATACACTAAACTGATGTTTACCAAATTTCAAGTAAAAATATTGAACCTATAAGGAGAAATAAATACATAGGTGTATATAAGACATTGGCAACTGAGAGAGCAGAGCTGTGATTGGGTGGAGAGTGACCCAATCACAGCTCGTGCATGTGTGTGTACACCATGAAAACGTGGACTGATGTGTGCCTATAGGCGTTGCCACACGTCACCACAGTACAATTAATTTACGTGATTTACGCCGATCCGTAAATATTTTCTAACTTTTAAATACAAAACTATATCTGGTATTTATGTAGGAACAAAGTCAAGAAAGGCTGAAAAATTTAAAGAAATGACATGAAAGATATAAAGTAATTTAGAAAGGATGTGCCAAGAAAACACACGTCAAACTCATTAGGTTACTAAATTAAAACATATCTCAATCAAATCAATTGTGGTTAAGAAAAAGTAAGTGAAAATTGTTAGATGATGACAATATGTTTACAGTGCATGAATTAAGTTCTACGTCCCTTTCAATAGTTTGGAGTAACTATTCTAGTTCTTCACCCCTCTCTATAAATTGGAGTAACTATTCTAATTCTTCACCCCTCTCTATAAATTGGAGTAACTATTCTAGTTCTTCACCCCTCTCTATAAATTGGAGTAACTATTCTAGTTCTTCATTCCTCTCTATAGTTTGGAGTAACTATTCTAGTTCTTCACCCTCTCTATCGTTTGGAGTAACTATTCTAGTTCTTCACCCTCTCTATTAATTGGAGTAACTATTCTAGTTCTTCACCCCTCTCTATAAATTGGAGTAACTATTCTAGTTCTTCACCCCTCTCTATAAATTTGAGTAACTATTCTAGTTCTTCATCCCTCTCTATCGTTTGGAGTAACTATTCTAGTTCTTCACCCTCTCTATAAATTGGAGTAACTATTCTAGTTCTTCACCCCTCTCCATACGTTGGAGTAACTATTCTAGTTCTTCACCCCTCTCTATAAATTTGAGTAACTATTCTAGTTCTTCATCCCTCTCTATAGTTTGGAGTAACTATTCTAGTTCTTCATCCCTCTCTATCGTTTGGAGTAACTATTCTAGTTCTTCACCCTCTCTATAAATTGGAGTAACTATTCTAGTTCTTCACCCCTCTCTATAAATTGGAGTAACTATTCTAGTTCTTCACCCCTCTCCATAGTTTGGAGTAACTATTCTAGTTCTCATCCCTCTCTATCGTTTGGAGTAACTATTCTAGTTCTTCACCCCTCTCTATAAATTGGAGTAACTATTCTAGTTCTTCACCCTCTCTATAAATTGGAGTAACTATTCTAGTTCTTCACCCCTCTCTATAAATTTGAGTAACTATTCTAGTTCTTCATTCCTCTCTATAGTTTGGAGTAACTATTCTAGTTCTTCATCCCTCTCTATCGTTTGGAGTAACTATTCTAGTTCTTCACCCTCTCTATTAATTGGAGTAACTATTCTAGTTCTTCACCCCTCTCTATAAATTGGAGTAACTATTCTAGTTCTTCACCCCTCTCTATAAATTTGAGTAACTATTCTAGTTCTTCATCCCTCTCTATCGTTTGGAGTAACTATTCTAGTTCTTCACCCTCTCTATAAATTGGAGTAACTATTCTAGTTCTTCACCCTCTCTATAAATTGGAGTAACTATTCTAGTTCTTCACCCCTCTCTATAAATTTGAGTAACTATTCTAGTTCTTCACCCCTCTCCATACGTTGGAGTAACTATTCTAGTTCTTCACCCTCTCTATAAATTGGAGTAACTATTCTAGTTCTTCACCCCTCTCTATAAATTTGAGTAACTATTCTAGTTCTTCACCCCTCTCCATACGTTGGAGTAACTATTCTAGTTCTTCATCCCTCTCTATAGTTTGGAGTAACTATTCTAGTTCTTCACCCTCTCTATAGTTTGGAGTAACTATTCTAGTTCTTCACCCCTCTCTATAAATTGGAGTAACTATTCTAGTTCTCATCCCTCTCCATAGGTTGGAGTAACTATTCTAGTTCTCATCCCTCTCCATAGTTTGGAGTAACTATTTAATTCTTCATCCAACATATTATAGTATGAGCAAATGTTTAAATCTTGTAATGAATTTGAAAGCAATAAAAGATAGTGTACGATAAAATCAAACCAATATAACAAATGAATATGAACTACACTCACACTCAGTACCAATTGTATTTTGTATTATATATTTATAGTTAGGATATTTTTGGTGTTAACATAAGATATTTTGGATCACCTGTAGAATCCGCAACCCAAGTTTACTACTGTGCAATCAACATTAGTTCCTAATAATCGTCTCAATTATTATATTTTTCTTTATGATCAACAATGTGAATCTGTATTATAATTCGGAACTTCTCTACTACTGCTTAGTTAGTTTTGAAATTAGCACATAGATCCTAGCGGTGCACATTTTCAGCTAAGTGACCTCATTTCCCGTTACCTTCATCTCAGTTTTGTACCAATGGGCTCAATCAGGATAATTGAGAGATTTTCTTTATTTAGATATAATTGACCACTTTACAAATGTTGATGACCGAAAGTGTAATTTGTGTAGAGAAACATATTCTATGCAAGTTGATGAACGGCTGGTAAATTGACCGGAAAATGCAGTTAGCTAGATTGAAATGCAGTTAGGTTGGAATGCAGTTAGGTTGAAATGCAGTTAGGTTGGAATGCAGTTAGGTAGGTTGAAATGCAGTTAGCTAGATTGAAATGCAGTTAGGTTGGAATGCAGTTAGGTTGGAATGCAGTTAGGTAGGTTGAAATGCAGTTAGCTAGGTTAAAATACAGTTATAAACATAGGTTAGTATGCATTTAGGTAGGTTAGAATACAGTTAGGCAGGTTGAAATGTAGTTACGTTGAAATTCAGTTTTGTTGCAATTCCATTAAGTTAAAATTCAGTTATGTCAAAATTAAATGCAGTTATCTTTAATTTTATCTCGGGTATGTAGGTAGAAATGCATTTTTGTTAGGATGCAATTATTTTGAATTCAAATGCATTCATGTTTCATTCACATATACGTATTATTTATTTAAATTTCTTTTTAATGATTATTCTTTCAAGTGTATCAACAAAATATTTGTTTAAGTGCTTGGAAAATAATCGATTTAATTAAGTCTTGTCAAAAATTAAAATTAAACTCATCAAACACAATTTAACTTAAACTAATTAAGAATTCTGCAAGTCATCTCTGTGTGGATGTACCAAACATAATAACACTGAAGATAATGTTAAGTCTAGAAAAATATATTGTAAAAGTTTATGTATTAGAATAGACACTGATAACATTAAATCAACTTAAATTCATATGCACAAATTTTCGTAGAGAAAGAGCTACATGGATTCAAATCGACAGATTTTCAAGAAAACAATTTTAAGAACAAGGTTTATCTCTTCGAATAATTCTTTATTAATGAGGTTAAAACTAAAGAAATATCAGGTGCATTGTATAGTATGAACTTTCTTCAATATACTTTCTTCAACCATTCACCCATCGTAGTATCTGGTTATCAGGACAGTGACAGAAACTGTAGTCCCGAATGTACGAGATCCAGACTCTGCCTGTTTACCTCTTTTTGTACCTAAGAAATAAGTTCAAGTCAAATACTTTAATACCAAAGCAATTTAGTAAATTTTGTAATGCAACTACAGTCATTTCTGTGAAGCACTAAAATAGTTACTTTAATCTGTTAGAATGTCGTGAAAAGCGATTAAGATGTAAATATTGTTGAAATTTTAGTTAAATGTATTACACACTCGTTATATATTTAATGTTAACTTCCTGTTAGACTAGCTCAGCTATATTAAATTACCTATTGTTTCAATAACTATGTATTACTTTTAATGAG
>CANNZV010001843.1:0-30562 GCA_947561585.1 Caprella mutica | reverse complement strand
AATATTTATAGAATTCAAAAGTATTTGGTTGGATAATATACCTCTAGCCTTAGCTTATCCTAAGTGATAAATGAGTGATCTTTCACATGATTATTCCGTACTTTAGTGTTTTCATTCATAATTCATTTTAGTTAAATCTATGACAATTCCGCATAACTTATGTTAATTACAATAATCATATTAGTATAAATAATGCTACTGAAAGTAATAATAAGTTTCTAGTACAGATAGGAAAGAATATCATTAATTATCAATCAGAATATACAAGGAAATTATATCTATTTTAGAGTTTATAAACACATAATTGAAGTGTTTAGGTCGAATTAAAGTTCCTTGCATCGTTTCATTTCCTCATCCGCCAATTGAAGGAGATGGCTTAGAAATTGAAATGTGCGATTTAATTATATTTTATGAATTATATTATTCCTTCGTCATTGTTTATTTCCACTGCTTTATTAATTAAGTAATTCATTTGGTTTATATTTATATATTATCCATCACAAGTGGTTTGTTTTTCATTGAAGCGTTAGTGTTTTCCACTGCAGTACTTTATTTGAGAAATGACTTCAATTATAGAGAGTGAATTGTCTCACATTTGTAATTAACATACATTCCATTGAACACATCAAAACTGAAAGAATCTTCAAAAGGATATCTGGAGTCACTCTATCCCTTTACCGGCCAAGTATCCAGTACGGGATACATAATGATATTTAATTAATTATTTTCCAAACCTCTTCAGCTACAATAATTGTACTGTATCAATACACCACAAACAATAGAAAATATCGTTGTTTTTCTAATAATCTATTAAAAAAACCATGAAAACATGAATTTCCTAAGAAAAACATTGTCTAAAAAAATAAATAAAAGGAGTTCCAAATAATAAGAAAATATTGAAAATTGACGTACTAAAAATCTGGACAAATTTTTGATGAGTTTTTCAGTAGGTATAATTTACAGTCCCACCTTAACATGCAAATTTTGATTTCTGTCACATTAAGCTGTTAGAGTTAGGCCTATTGGACAAAGAAATATTGCAATTGAGTAGAAGAGAGTTTGGCGAACAGAAAGCAAATATTTTGGTAAGTTAACCACCGTGAAGACTTATCACCCCAACTTGCAATGCAATGTCAATACATGATTATTTTGTCAAAGAAGTATTGTTATTTATCTTACACTTTTGAAGAGTTAAAACAACCACCAATAGTTGTAAATAAAGTGCACAGTGAAGGGTTAAAACAACCACCAATAGTTGTAAATAAAGTGCACAGTGAAGAGTAAAAACAACCACCAATAGTTGTAAATGAAGTGCACAGTGAAGAGTTAAAACAACCACCAATAGTTGTAAATAAAGTGCACAGTGAAGAGTTAAAACAACCACCAATAGTTGTAAATAAAGTGCTTAGTGAAGAGTTAAAACAACCACCAATAGTTGTAAATAAAGTGCACAGTGAAGAGTTAAAACAACCACCAATAGTTGTAAATAAAGTGCACAGTGAAGAGTTAAAACAACCACCAATAGTTGTAAATAAAGTACACAGTGAAGAGTTAAAACAACCACCAATAGTTGTAAATAAAGTGCACAGTGAAGAGTTAAAACAACCACCAATAGTTGTAAATAAAGTGCACAGTGAAGAGTTAAAACAACCACCAATAGTTGTAAATAAAGTACACAGTGAAGAGTTAAAACAACCACCAATAGTTGTAAATAAAGTGCACAGTGAAGAGTTAAAACAACCACCAATAGTTGTAAATAAAGTGCACAGTGAAGAGTTAAAACAACCACCAATAGTTGTAAATAAAGTGCACAGTGAAGAGTTAAAACAACCACCAATAGTTGTAAATAAAGTACACAGTGAAGAGTTAAAACAACCACCAATAGTTGTAAATAAAGTGCACAGTGAAGAGTTAAAACAACCACCAATAGTTGTAAATAAAGTGCACAGTGAAGAGTTAAAACAACCACCAATAGTTGTAAATAAAGTACACAGTGAAGAGTTAAAACAACCACCAATAGTTGTAAATAAAGTGCACAGTGAAGAGTTAAAACAACCACCAATAGTTGTAAATAAAGTGCACAGTGAAGAGTTAAAACAACCACCAATATTTGTAAATAAAGTGCACAGTGAAGAGTTAAAACAACCACCAATAGTTGTAAATAAAGTACACAGTGAAGAGTTAAAACAACCACCAATAGTTGTAAATAAAGTGCACAGTGAAGAGTTAAAACAACCACCAATAGTTGTAAATAAAGTGCACAGTGAAGAGTTAAAACAACCACCAATAGTTGTAAATAAAGTGCACAGTGAAGAGTTAAAACAACCACCAATAGTTGTAAATAAAGTACACAGTGAAGAGTTAAAACAACCACCAATAGTTGTAAATAAAGTGCACAGTGAAGAGTTAAAACAACCACCAATAGTTGTAAATAAAGTGCACAGTGAAGAGTTAAAACAACCACCAATAGTTGTAAATAAAGTACACAGTGAAGAGTTAAAACAACCACCAATAGTTGTAAATAAAGTGCACAGTGAACATATAATTAATTTATTATGATATAAAGTATTTCTGCTAAAATTACTTATTAGATAAACATTAGTTTTCCTTAAATAGCTTCCATATCATTTAAATACATATTAATTTTAAACAGTTACAAATTTGTAACAGTATTGAATATCATATTGAATTCCATTATTTTTATCACAGTTAGAGTTTGAATTCAAGTTTTCTATAATTCAGTAACATAGAAAATTTCCACAAAATTCAGGGTTAACTCAGCTAAATATGTACATTTTCTAATAAACAATTCAGTTACGATCAATTCTCTCCATCCGTCTGCCACGACCATTTAAGCCGTTTACCACGACCATTTAAGCCGTCTGCTACGACCATTTAAGCCGTCTACCACGACCAAGCTATATATTGTTTCAAAGACAGTCATCGTTTTCTTCCTAAACATAATACCGAAAAGTTTAGCTACACATTTCTATACACTAGCTAAAATACCTACACGATGTTTCATCAGAAGCGTCATTTTTCAATTCCGAATTGGGAAAACTCAAAATGCATCAAGCCGTATTGTGAAGAAGCCATTTTGTTCACAAAGAGTGGATTTTTTCATCCTGTAAAATGTCGCATTGATTTTCAACCTGAAAAATGTTTTCAGAACATGAGAAGAAATAGATCGTCGTGCAGTTTGTCAAAACACCTTCTCCTTCAACAGTACGCCGAGAATTCATGCTTCACTTCAAGATCAGTGGGTGGGCGTCAAAATCTTACCACCTGAAAAAGTTCGCAAGAGTTCGTGAACTTTTCGGTGAGGCTGGTTCCATCCACAAGAAAAAGCAAATGAAAACGAAACCAAAAAATCAGAAGCAGAAATTCAGGAGGTGAAGAGTTTCTCTTTGAAGAAACCCTTGTTGCTCTGTCGGGAAAGCTTCTCAGCAGATTTCACCCACCCAAACCACGTTGAACTTCATAAGCGTCATCTTTCAAGCAGGTTTTAACTTTAAAGTCATTCATTCCCTGGTTGGTACACCGGTTACTTCAATTCTAGTCTTCATATAGCTAAGCCCCACTTCCCGTGCTTAATGTAAACAGTAAAGTCATTCACACGAGTGATTGTCGAAATAGTTTTTTACAAAATTTCTATCGACTACTTGCTCCCTTATCTAATTAATATAGTAATTAACTAAATTATCAATCATTTTTCGAGTAGGATAAATGAAAGAAACAACAATCAGGTAGTATTAGAAGAACTGTTCGTCATTGCATAAAATAACGTTACTACTCGTTTCTTTCTGTACGAACAAGTAGGCACAGTTCAAGAGAAATAAAAACAAATGTCTTCAAGTGCATTAGGAACAAATAGCGACATGTGGCATCTTAATAATAGCGACATCTGGCATCTTAATTGCATTCCTTTTTAAGGAGTTCAGTTGTATATAATTATACTACCTTAGAATTTCTCTCTAAAGATAAGTTCAATGCACTAAATAGAATCGTGACCGGTAATGTGACCCTTGGTAATTTAAACACTGGTAGTTTGACCCCGAGTAATTTGACCCTCCGGTAATTTGACCCCCTGGTTATTTGACCCCTGGTAATTTCACCTTCTGCTAATTTGACCACCGGTAATTTGACCTCCTGGTTATTTGACCCTTGGTAATTTGACCTCCTGGTAATTTGACCTCCGGTAATTTGACCCCATAGTAATTTGACGCAGTGTAATTTGACCCCCTGGCAATTTGAGCCCCTTGAAATTTGACCCACGAGTAATTTGATCCCCTGGTAATTTGACCCCCGAGTAATTTGATCCCCTGGTAATTTGACCCCCGAGTAATTTGATCCCCTGGCAATTTGAGCCCCTTGAAATTTGACCCACGAGTAATTTGATCCCCTGGTAATTTGACCCCCGAGTAATTTGACCCCTGGTATTTTGACCACCGAGTAATTTGATCCCCTGGTAATTTGACCTCCGGGTAATTTGAACTCCGGTAATTCTATCTCCGGGTAATTTGGCCTCCGTTAATTTTAATTCCGTTATATGATTATTGGAGGTGCACTTAATTAAATATTATGTAACCATGCTACGAGATTTTAGGATAAATTCATTAGTTTATCGCCTTCAAAATATTGTGATTCAGAAGCGACTGCAGCAGCTGACTTTTGAAGTCAAATTTGAAGAGTCCAGAAAAAATATTATGAAAGCGATAAATCACTGAATTTATTCTGATATCTTGTTGTGATGTTATATTATATTGACTTAATATATAATTAAGTACATCATCCAAGAAAGTGCATAAAATGACCGGGGATGAATTTAGAAGAGGTCAAATTACTGGAGGACAATTACCGTAGAGTCAAATTACCAGGGGGTCAAATTACCAGGAGATCAAATTACTGAAGGACAATTACCGTAGAGTCAAATTAGCAGGGGGTCAAATTACCAGGAGGTTAAATTACTGAAGGACAATTACCGTAGAGTCAAATTACCAAGGGGGTCAAATTACCAGGAGGTCAAATTACTGAAGGACAATTACCGTAGAGTCAAATTACCAGGGGATCAAATTACCAGGGGGTCAAATTACCAGGGGGTCAAATTACCAGGGGTCAAATTACCAGGGGTCAAATTATTAGGGGTCAAATTATCGGCTAGTCAAATTATCGGCTAGTCAAATTACCGGGCACTAAATAGAATATAGTCAGGAGGGTAAAATAACGTCTGTTTTATCCACTTTTATCCAATATATAAATACAAGGGACTGATATATTAGAAAAGTAGTAGTTCGATGAATAAAGTATATATACTATAACAAGATTTCATGCTATTTCATTTATGATAAATAAAAGGATGGAATGATATATGCACTTCAATGTACAATATGTCATTACTAAATTTACCTGATAAGGTATAACGGAAAAATAAACGATATGACACAGTAGCTAGTAAGTATTTTTCCAGTGTACCATGTTGTGGCTAGGAAGTATCTTGCCAGTGTACCGTGTTATTCGGTTTCAATAACACGGTACACTTAAAAGATCCTCCATACCAATTTCCTTTTTCTAGCTCTCGGCTACTGTGTCCTATTGTTTATTGAGTAGTTTCCCTAATTAACATTTTTTCTAACACTAATCACTCATTAAAGAATGCCCCCATTTTAATTATTCATCACAATCTGATATCCCTAATTCCTAATCATAACCAGTGCTGATTCCAATGACCAATTACATAAAAAAAACTATGATTCACGGATAAGAAACTGACATGTAGGAACATTCTCTAGGATTCAGAATACCATGAGTCATCAGATCACGATTCGGCCTATCTAGCCGAATCTCAAACCAGTTTGGCAAGAGCTACCGTCCAGTGAGGTTGTCTGTGTTAGTTGCTCCAGTCAAGATCTTGAATGAAAATTTATTTATCTTCTGAACTGCTCAGTATAGCAGTTATAGAGCTATAATAACTTTCTATATAGTTATCACATGTGCCTAATATACCAGTTTGCTGTATATTATTGTTTTGCACAATGACACAGTTTTCAGTCTGGTGTTCAGACAGGTCGATAACGTGTCGGAAAGTACGCGCGATTCGTCATGCAATCTTGGGAATTAGACTCACCTTTGCATGAATGCGATACATTTTATGATTAAAGAGTTGTGACGCTTATCAGAATAATAGGGGAAGTTCCTAGTTACCGATCGGTTCCACATTTTTGATTCTTAAAGAAAAGAAAATTATTAGTTAAAATTTAATTAGTTGAAAGTAATTAGTTAAAATTTAATTAGTTAAAAGTAATTAGTTAAAATTTAATTAGTTAAAAGTAATTAGTTAAAATAAAATAGTTAAATTGCTTATTGGTTTCTTATAGATCGAAAATGTGGAACCGGTCGATAACTCGGTACTTACACTAGTTCACAAGCTAAAATTATTTTATATTTAGTCATTTACTATTGTTAGTAATTTGATCGCATATTCAGTTGTTAGATAGTGGGTTAGACTTATCAAATGGGAAATTATTTCATTGTTTTTCCGAAGCAATTTTCTTTATTTTACTTCACGATGATACCTACCTAGGTAGCTACATTTTAAAATGTTAAAGAAACTTCTTTGTTAATTGTTTCAATTTGCTACTAGGTGACTAGATTAACAATTTTACTAGTAGGTATACATGTTCCGCGCAATTCGCCTATTTGCACAATCTTCAGAGCACATTGCGCGTTTTTAAGCCCCTTTAACCCTCTAATGCCGAGGGTGCGTTATTCTATTCATTTTTTAATCGAATACTAATATAAGTGTAATACCAAACCCCCTGCCCGGTCATTAAAACAAACTAGCGGATACAACAATCTCTCAACATAAATGGCCGTTAGGTACTAGGTATGTATGTAGTTTGTTGTATTCGCTAGTTTGTTGTACTGCACACTTCATGATTGTTTAATGACCTGGCAGGGGGATTCGGGGGTACCTATTTGAATTATTAGTAGGTATTCGATTTCATACTAAATAATATGAAAGTATTAACGCACGCTCGGCACTAACGGGTTACAGGAGAATGAAAATTGGCAGAACATTCTCGAGATTGTGCAAATATGCCAATTGCGATGATCATGTGCAAGACAATAACTTGAAACATTTTCTTTGAGCTGTACCTACTAGTATTCTTTGAGATATTAGGTAGTATTCTAGTTCAAACAGACTTTTCTGGTCAATGTTAGTTAAGCAAATAAGCTACCTAGTTTATTCAGCTGTAATTAAAGCATAATGGTTATAAATCTTGTTAACGGCTGCTTATTTACTCTGACTCACACTATGAGTCTATGTACTAACTCTCAAGATTGCAGTTTGTTTACCCCCCCCCCCTTATTGGTAATAAGGTACTTTCCTGTTATCACCCCGCAAATTCTAGTTTCTTCTCATTTTTTAAGACTATAGACTATATTTAATAACCTAGCATGAGGTTTGGCCCTTGGGTGCGACATACCCCCCGAACCCCTCTGCCAAGTCCTTAAACAATCATAAATTGTGCAGTGCAACAAACTAGCGGATACAACAAACTACATTTTCAAAATGAGAAGTAAATAGAATTGGTGGGGTGATACCAGTAAAGTACCAATAATGATTTAATTTACATATTACCATCAACTTAATATGTTTTTGATGTTTAAAATTATTATTCATGTTTAACTAATAACAACCTCTCTTTGTAATTAGCCGAATTGACGAGGAGTTAATTTAACACATATGCTCCTTGTGTGTAATTTAACACATGTGTTCCCTATGCAATTATTAATAATGTGATCACAGCTGCGTCTGACAGCAATGATTAGTAATTACCCTAGCTAACTACTAATTACTTCAAATAAAAGTGCCTATGTACTAATTACTTCAAATACTAGTGCCTAGGCACCTGTACTATGGCAGTATATTCTAGGATCTAGATTCTAGAGGATCTAGGATATGCCACTATCCCCCCAGATTTTGTTCGAATTATAGCGCAGTTCGACCGTTGTTGCATGCCATACAGGGGTTGGGAAAAATAATTGATACACTTGTTAAATATGGAGAAACTTTATTTAATATGGAGTTGTACCACCTTTAGCCTTCAGTACGGCTTGGAAGGAAATCTTTAAGCTTCGTACCTAACTTGACTTTTAGCCACTCTTCCACCAAAACCTGCTCCAGCTACTTCGGGCGGAAGGGAAGCGATTACCGACTTGACGCTCGAATATACAGCACATTGAGCACAAATGCTCAATGATAATTCAATATTTTCCATAGAATTACCAATACATTGGATTGGTACACAGGTGCACATTTGATTCACCTGGTCTTCCAAAATGTTCAAGTAATCTTTGCTGTTGATCTTACCATGCTAGGCAACGATTGTACCAGAACTCTACGATATAGCTGCCCAAACCATTATTGAGCCTCCTCTGTGCTTCACCGTTGGAATAAGAAAGTCAGGGTTGAAAACTTCTTTAGGCTGCCCCCACACGTAAACTCTTCCCGAAGTCAGAAAAAGATTAAAACTAAATTTGTTCGTTTCCATCGATCTGGAGACTAGGTTTTGTGATCTCCAGACCACATTATTCGCTTCTCATCGTTTCGAAAAGAAAGCAGAGGTTTCCTGGTGGCGGCTGTCCATGATATTCAGCTTTATAGAGCTCACTACGAATGGTTTGATAGAGATCTTGGAAGGCCGACCATAGTTTTTTTTTTCGATTGTTGGAAGTCCTTCCCTGTTTTTCGAATTGTGTCGTCGTTCTCGATATGGTAGCACTCAAAAACCCCGAAAGCTCATTGGTTTTGGTGATCGAAGCTCCTGCCATGCGAGCACCAACAATTTGCCTTTATTCAAAACGAATTTTACCTGTATCAAGTAAATCTGATATAACAGAAAATATATAATTCTATCAAGAACAACATATTCACAGTGCATACATGTATGTATATATCAGCATAATGAATCTCGGATCAATTGTTTGGATAAAACTAGAATTAAAGATAAATACTAAATAGTGTAGTTTTCCAATTATTTTCTCCAACCCCTGTATAGACAATTATACATGTAGATTTTGCTACTTTTAAAATATTCTGTAAAGACAAAAATATTCTCATAGTTGGATTGTGGCGACCTTACTCGGTGCATTCACAAAGTATATTACCTTTGGGCACCACTTTGTTTCTTTTGTGTATCAAAGACTTTCCTTTGTGTTATAAATTATATTCAACATAATCATTGTACGTAAGTGTAACCTGCAGCCGAATGCCATTTCAAACATTATTCATAAATAATTATTTCCTTTTCTAATATTATAATGATAATTATCGAAATAGCTACCATAAATCCTACCTACTATAAATACATCATTGTCGTTATCCTTTGTAATTGTTTGATGAAAGTCGGGAAGATCAATACAGAGTGTTTATCATATCGACCATCTGCTTATCAAACATTTGACACAATGTTTGTACACTGCAGCTAGCTAACTAGTGGGCAGCCAGTGTGATTGGTCTTGAAGCCAGCGTGACTAGTGATGAAAACACTGTCATTACCAGAATTTTTTATGTGATCATCGAAAATTAGGGGGGGATCCCACTTTTTTTACTGCCCAGCGAAACTAATTCACTACATATTTCGTGGCGTTTGATAACTTATCGACTTGTTTTTGTTCTTTTCCCTTGCTACCGACATATGTATTATGTCCATTTCTTGGAATTAGCTACCAGCAGTTCTTTTTGTTTGATATATTGCTTAACATACTTTTCCTAATTCTCAGAATGATTGTAATAATAACAATGTACTTGTGATGTTAAATTGAGGTCAGAACTTAGGATTATGTTGACAGTAGAATCGGTTATATTGTTCTTATGATGGTGAGAAGCAAGACACTGAAGAGTAAAGGCTTCAACAGCTCAGCTGCTAAACGAAAGAAAAAGCAATCTGTGTGCGTGGAGTGGACTGAAGGGTGCCCTGGAAGAATCCAAAAATGTTTCAAACCTTCCATCCAATCGTACCAACATGTATTCCTCTCTAACAATGATGAGTTGGAGAAGGCTGGAGCACTTTCCTGTGCCCCCATGCGTAGATGGAGATCCACAAGTTCTCGGTCGTACTCTACTTTCCTGGACACTTCTTGTAACACCCTTGACACTCTGGACAATAATAACTCTAGGAGAGCATCCTCTATTTCTCTCGATGGATACACTGACTCCAGTAACCTAATAAACAATCTGAATACTCCGAGACAACGAAAATCCCCTCATAAAATTCATGTCGAGTCTAACAGAGACGAAGATGAAGGGGATAGTGAACATAGAGGCAGAAGTTCATCCTATGACGGAGGTTCAGCAACTGTGTGTTCGTTAAATCCTTTTGTTAGCGTTTATTACTGGATACTCAAATTGTATCAAGATCTTGCGTGAGTATAAAATTTTGAACCTGTTTTTTTATTAATGAATATAAATATTTATATTTCTCACAAATCTGCAACTAGATTTCAATGCTCGTTTCCCACTTCGAAATGTACGACTATCGCGTTTGTTTACTTTTTTTTGTCTAACAAGAAGAGCACCAATATTGCTACCTCTCATTTCATACCGGCTATTGTGTATTTACCCTAAGTAACAAATTTGTATTACCTTCACTCCACCCCTAGGGGCTTTATTCTGAAACTAACTGTGGTGAATGGAAGAGAAGGGGGTGGCGTCCCCTGATCTACAAACTGTTGTAAATTGTATTTTGTATTTTTATCGCTACTGGTAGTTTAAGAAGACAGCGCAAAAGTTAAGATCTTCAACTACGAAGAGTTAGCCGTTTTTTTTATGTATAATCATTTACTATCACCTCTTCATTTTCCTCTTCCATCGGTGAGTGCAGTCACCGGTGCTTGTGTCCCTTTTCATCACATTCCTTGGTAAGTGACTGCATTCACGGAGTATCTTTTCTGCATCCATGAACATTGTCACAGTCTGAATATAGGGGACCTTGTTCATGAAGCCAGTTTCCTTTCTAACTATTTCTTCCACTCCATTGTATTTAATTTCCTTTTTGACTCAGCTATATGGCCTTTGGTTCCGACTAAGTCTTTACTCATTTTTCCTACTTCTGCATCATAAGAGCTATTCAATACGAATCTATATATTATTTGTGCATTATTTCATTCCAGGGTGTTCGTAAACTTTCCTAATTTGAGTTGTTGACCGGCGTTCATGTCTTATGAATATTTTAACAAGTTTATTGTTTACTCTCTTCTAAATTTGTTCAATGAATTAGTTTGATGAGGCATGAAGTTATATTAGCTTAGCATGTGTAGCATGCATGCAGGTTTGAATAGTGTCAATGTTGTGTATAATAATTTTTCGAAATGTTTAATTCTTCACAAATTTTTCCCCCTATAATCTTCACCTCACTGAGAATCTGTAGAAATGTATTTGCGTGTTTCTATCCTCGAACTGTTGCAATAACAATTGTTATATATTCTATTTATCTTTGCACCGTAGGAATTGCATAGTTTAATTGTAAAAGTATTATATTACTGGTGTTGCATGTTCTTGTATATTTCGTTTGTAACTATAATATTTATTTCATTTTCACGTGTACCTACAATGCACATCAATGCAGTTCAAGTGCCAATTCAAAGACTCAGGATGTACATTTTTTTCTAAAATGAGTCACTCGTAAAGTTTCTTAAAATATTTAATTGCTGTTAAAAGTCAAGTGAATTTCAAAACTATTTATTTACTTCTTGTGGGAATTTTTGAGCTATCTTTATCCCAATATTGGACATGTTGACCTGATTGGAGTACATATCAACATGAGTTGCAGTTCGACGTTAGCTACACGAAGTAGCTTTTCTGCTTCCCTAAGTTGATAAGTAATTAGTAAAATGTTGGTTTATGTTTTAGTTTACGGACTCCTAAGTATCCAATGAATGTTTTTTTTTAAATCTCTCAATCATACTCAACTATATTTTCTTCTAATTTTGAAACAGATTCTACTATTAATTTCAGATTACTAATTTATAATATATAATAATGCTATTAAACTACGCCATTAGTCAGTCCATTTCATTTTTATTCCGTATTGATACCAAGAGGTCACAGATCTGACAATCGTAAAAGTTCATTTTATAAGTTTTTGTTCCAGGAGTTCATTTTCCAAATTTTTGTTCTAGGTACCGCTACGCCAACCGCAAGAACGTGAGAAAGAGAATAGTCCAAAAAAATGGCGAGTGCAATGTCATCAAAGCAAATGTGGCGAAAAGGAGACGACGATACCTACAGGACATCTTCACCACTTTGGTAGATGTACAGGTGAGTTACGAACATCTAGGTAGTTCAGAGTTATCGGACGGTTCCTAATTTTCGATCATATAAGAAAAAAATTATAGAGTAATTTTGGTTTCAGCTAAGTTGTTAGAAAACAATTTCTCTAAACCCAATTGCTCGAACGAACAATTGCTCGAACGAACAATTGCTCGAACGAACAATTGCTCGAACGAACAATTGCTCGAACGAACAATTACTCGAACGAACAATTGCTCGAATAAACCAATGATCGAATGAACAATTGATCGAATGAACAATTGATCGAATGAACAATTGATCGAATGAACAATTGATCGAATGAACAATTGATCGAATGAACAATTGATCGAATGAACAATTGATCGAATGAACAATTGATCGAATGAACAATTGATCGAATGAACAATTGATCGAATGAACAATTGATCGAATGAACAATTGATCGAATGAACAATTGATCGAATGGACAATTGATCGAATGGACAATTGATCGAATGGACAATTGATCGAATGGACAATTGATCGAATGAGAATGAGAATATTTATTCAGAAATGCATAACTTATAAGGAATATTATGAAGGAATATTATATATTTTTCTGAAGCCCGTCCTGGTACTCTTTATTTGAGTATTATTGGGCAATTAAAAAATTAAAAAATTTCATCTAGTCTAAATTGAGTAACTCCAACCAAAGAAAATAAATCAAGAATTACATATACGTTACAATACTATAATGTTACACAAAACTTATTAATATGAACAAACTTTATTGCTATCCCACCAATTTTACAATTACCAAAATGAAAATAAATTGTATATGATAATATGATGAACAAATATATAATTACAATTACAAAATACTCATTGGAAGTATTCACCTAACCTAATCTAATCTAAATTCTACCTAATATAATCTACACCTCAGAGTTTATCCATTTTCTAATTTCATGCTTAAACTTCCTACTATCATTTACAGTTTTGATATAGTTTGGTAGAGAATTCCAGATCCTTACTGAATTGTAAAAAAATTGATTTTGTGAGACAGTTTTGTGAATCTGAGGCAAATTTAAATTATCGTTGGTTCTAGATCTAGTTCGGTAACAATGTGTTGGAGCCAAATTTGATATTTTGTGATGAAAATGAACAGAAAACCGAGATGAAACGGAATATTTGTGAAATTGGTTAAGGATATTATATCTATAAAGGTTAAATAGTGAAAGAGGTGCTTTTTTATCTGTTGGCAAATTATTCAAAATGGACTGGGCTCTGATTACAATGGACAATTGATCGAATGAACAATTGGGAAGTGAATTGTGGAAGAAAACAAATCTAACATTATGGCAATTGTTTATTCGAACAATTTTCTTGAGCATTTACTTTTTCAAGAAATTGAGTTTCGAGCAATTTACTGAGTACCAAAATAAATTATTAACTTTTTCTAAATTGGTATTTATAATTCAGGAGTCATTATACTTTCAACTAAATGATCGAAACCGTGGAACTGTCCGATAACTCGTGATATAACTAGGTACCTTATCTATTTTGCACAATTTGCAATATGGTTTGGATAATCATGATGGTTGTGACAATATGCGTTTTAGATCATAGATCTTAAGAATATCATAGACGAAACGAAATGAAATGGTATCGAATACTATATACCGCTGGTGTAGAACCATTCAATACTCTTTAATTCTCTCCGTCTATAATATATTCAGGTTCTATGATTTTAAACGCATATTGTCACAACCCTAGTAATTATTAACATACTCCTTTTGAATCACTGAAAGAGATGGGTATTAAAGATATCACATTTTTTGTAAATTATCTTTAAATTCTTGCGAAAGTTCTATGATATAAATGATGTTTATTTTTCGTAGTTACTTTAACTAGATTTTTCATAAATTCATTAAATTTCTATTATCATTATCCAAATAGGGTAAGTTACGAATTATCGGTCAGTACTACATCTTTGGACATATAAGAAAAAACAATATAAAAATTGTTATTATTGCACAGTGCTATCTAATAATAACAATTTTTATATTGTTTTTCCTTATATGTCCAAAGATGTAGCACTGACCGATAATTCGTAACTTCCCCTAGTTGTAGAAATCTGTCATTGATTAGGAACGAGTCAATTTTATTAGATTCTTTTTAACCCATCATTTTTTAATCCAAAACACAACACTGTAGCTAGGTATTTTTTAACCAAATTTTTAACGCTTCAAGCTAATAAGAAATCATTTCCAGTGGCGGTGGACTTTGCTCGTGTTCGCAATGTCCTTCCTCTGCTCGTGGCTCGGGTTCGCCGTGATCTGGTTTCTCATTTGTTATTTCAATGGAGATCTCATGGAGGAAAACTTACCAAATAATCAGGAGGAGAACAAGTGAGTGTGAAGCAAAGGAAAAAAACTTTCTTGATGTTTTAGCTCTATTTTAAATATCATTTTTTCCACCTGTCATGACGGTAATTAAAATGGTTTCGTTGTTTGGTTTCATTTTACGGTGTAGTCAAGTACAATTTTTGTTATGAAGTCTTTATAGATATCGCGCATTAATTCTTAACCCTGTATGTCCTAAGGCGACACATAGAGTAAATTACGAATTATTGCTCAGTTTCACATCTTCGGTCACATGAGAAACAACGATATTATAATCATTTTTATTAATAAAAAATTAAATAAAAATTATTATATCGTTTTTTCTTATATGACCGAAAATGTGAAACTGACCGATTATTCGTAATTTACCCTTCCCCTATCAAGTGATCCATTTGGCTAATTTATTCCTTTAACTCGTACACGGAGTGTGGCCTTATATTGGGACAGCAATCTGTAGATGTGGCACATCAGCAAAGTTAAAGTTGAGCAACAGTGTACGGGTTGCTCATTAGTTAGGCACAATTGTGATTAATTTTTAGGGCAAAGAAGGTTGAAGATAAGACTGATTAGACCTGTTTATAAATCTACTAACTAACTCTATTTTCTTCACCTAGTTGGACTCCGTGTGTGACGAACATGATAGGCTTCACGTCGTGCTTCTTGTTCAGCATAGAGACACAGCACACCATTGGCTACGGGTCAAGGTACACTACAGAACAGTGTCCCCATGCTGTGGTGGTGATGTGCCTACAGAGCATTACTGGAGTCATGATTCAGGTGATGATCTTTTTATTGTCCGCTATGTAGGTTTCTTTTAATAGTATGTGTAATGAATATTTAGACACCTGTGGTTGAAGGAGGAGACACTTTCCCTGTCTCCGTTCGGTTTGAAAAGGAACTTTTTTGGACTAAAAAATTTGTAATAGGAGAAATAAGAGGTACTTACGATTATTTGCATTTGTGTAGGTCCTTCCATTCATACTTTTTCAACATAATATTTCTATAGAAGAAGGTTGTTGCAATATTCCTTCCATCTTCGTCACATTCGCTGATAAAAGATTGTATCCACACATTGCCTATTCTGCATTTATGACCACTTTCTCTGCTCGTTTTTTCATTAGTAAAGTAGGAGTATTATATGGCTACTTCTTCAAAGTCCCTTGTAAATATTCCCTAATTGGCACTTTAATAATTAATTAAAACAAATTTTCCTTACTAAGGACAAGTACAAACGAGATACTTGTGATCGCGCGTTCAGAAGCGTGCGGCTAAGTAAAGAAAGGTCGTTTTCTCACGCGCGTTAGATGTACCATATGTAATATATGGTAACGCCCTCAACAAAATTCCTGAAACGCGCATTTAAGTATGCTTCATTTTTTTGAAACTTCAATATTTCATTGGTTCACTCTAATTTTTCTAATCATGTTCTTGCTTTCCAGGCGTTCATGGTTGGCATTGTGTTTGCCAAGCTGTCCCGTCCCAAGAAGCGCACGCAGACCCTGATCTTCTCCCGTAACATGTGCATGGTACAGAGGGACGGACAGATGTGTCTCATGTTCAGAGTTGGAGACATGAGGAAGAGCCACATCATTGAGGCTCACGTTAGGGCTCAGCTAATTAGGAGACATGAGACTGAGGTAAGTGAAAAGATAAGATAAAACCTGTTCAGACACGTTCATACAAGTTCAAACATGTTCAGGCACGTTCAAACATGTTCAGGCACGTTCAAACATGTTCAGATACGGTCAAACATGTTCAGATACGGTCAAACATGATCAGACAAGTTCAAATAAACTTGTTGATTGTTTTAATTGGTCACGAAATCATTTAAAATTGACTACCTATAATTCGTATTGCACGAACTTTACATTGTAGCTTCAAATACATGTTTGAAAATAAAATATTTACAAAAATTTTAAAGAACAAGTTTAATTATGTCGTTTTCTATTTTATTTATTATGTCTCAGGAAGGAGAAGAAATCCCCCTCCACATGTACGAACTGGATGTAGGTTATGACGTAGGCGAGGACAGAATATTCTTCATCTGGCCTATGACGATAGTGCACAAAATTGACGAGAATTCACCTCTGTACGAAATCTCCAAGAACGATCTGCTGCAGAATGATTTCGAAATCGTGGTACTGCTGGAGGGAGTTATTGAGAGTACAGGTGAGAGTTCTATTGCATATTTAGAAGAGTGATGACATTGGGAAGATTACAGAGTTGATATGTTAAGACTCTCCTGCGCGAAAAAACCGACCCAAAAATAGATAATTCTGACAGAAATTCATCTCCAAGAATTAGAGAAAATTGAAAAAAGCCTTTTCAATTTTGAATCTGTGAAATTATTACTTTAACAGAGGACTATTTTTGGCACTCGCTCTATTTTAAGCCTCTGTCATCGGATGTATCGGGTTTTCGCACGGAAGGGTCTTAAACATTTGGTAGATGCAGGATTGAGCTTTTTGCAAGATATTTTCCTGAACTATTTTTTATCAGCTATATTTACATCATTGGTTGGGATATGTTGATGCCTACACCTACCTATGATCTTTCTTTTTAAAACTATTTTAAGATTGAAATCTTTTATAGACTGTTTACATTAAATGGGAATCAATTGAACTAAGACTGTTTACTATGCCATGTCAGTTTGAAACTGAATAATTTTGACCAACTGTGTACTCCATTGTCTGTTTTCAGGTTTATAATCGTTATAATTTTTTTGTTCCTGTAAACGAGAACATCGCTGAAACCAATATGTATTGAACTCAAAATTAGAGATAATGTTGATCCTAATTATTTTTACGCGTTCGATTCACAAGGCATGACGACTCAGGCGCGGTCTTCCTATCTGCCGGATGAAATTCAGTGGGGTTACAGATTCGAACCATTGGTGGACTACAGGAAGAACCCCCGGGAAGGCTTCTTTGTAGACTTGTCCAAGTTTAACAACATTCTGCCTGTGCCAACACCAACCTGCTCCGCCAAGGAACTAGAAGAAAGACAGAGCAACGCGTCTTCCAGTGAGTTCGTCTATCAGGAACGAATGTTTTGTGTTTTTTCTTAATTAAAAAGTTCATAAACTGTAATAATGATCGCAATCGAAATTAATCTTTTCCGGTTTCATCAAAGACGAAATTTCTTCCTTTTGGTTCATATTTTTTAATGGTTTAAGTTTTAATATGTTTAACGTTCATTTTTCTCTAAATAATAAAGTTATCAATTATTTGATTTGGACTGATACTTTTTTTCTCCTAATATTTCATTAATTTATAACTTTGATATCCACTCTTTTTTGAGTTTTGCCAAATCGTTTGTTATTTTTTCAGGTACAGACAAAGTCAACGAAGAGGGAAATGAAGAGGAAGGAAATAAAGAAGTGGCCAGTTCTCACTCTTCTCAGGGTAATTAATTAGAACTAGGGAGTTACTGGAACTATTTTTAGAACATTCCTGTTTACCAAATAAGTAATGATATAGAAAATGACATATTGTGTTTCAAATGTTATAAATATTTTCAATTTAAATTATCTAAAACCCATTTCACTAAAATTAATCAACTTTTTTTCAAAATCTATCTCAATGAACTTCTTTTCTTTGGTTTTAACAAAGCGCTTCTTTTTCAGTTTCGTCAGCGGATCCAGTATCTCCGTTAAGCGGCGAAACAGTCGCAACGGCCCCTTTGATTGCTAGTCGAGCAGGTAGCATTAGTTCCGTATCTTCTGTCACCACAAAACAGATCACCAACCCGCCTCCAGTTGGAGCCACTGTCGACGGCTCCAACGACGAAACGGTTAATGCCTTCCTCTATGATCCTGATTTCTTCAAACATTTAGACTTCAAAGGATCCAAACCCGTTCATACTGAGCCTCCTTACGAAAGACGGAGTCTGGTGTTCCCTCCGTCCGAGTCAAGTAATCCCTTCAATAGATATTCTTCACCCAACAACACTAACACACACAGAAGAACCATCAGCCACCCCATGAAGGGAAATATTAAGCTTGATAATACGAGTAGTTTTGAAGCACCTTCCAATAGTAAAGAATCAGAGGAATCTCCATCTTCATCAACCTTCTAGCTGGTAAATCAATCAATTGTTCAGTAAAATATAACTATACTTCTTGATTCATTAAGTAATTTCTTCTGATATCATATTTTTTAATCTATTCAGGTGGCCGGGGCTGTTTCTACTGACGGAGTGACACCCCGAAGGAGAAGCAGCTACTCCGGCCGGTTCTATCCGACGAGAAAATCACATAAATTATCGCAGTCTTCTCAATCATTTTTTACAGGATCCCTGTTGCCAAATGAATCTAAAGAATCTCACATTGAAGAAGATGAAACTCTCTTTCGTGAGAGTGATCTAAATGATAAAATTTCTATCAAAAATTCAAATTTTATCCACAAAGCAAGAATGTATTGCGTACCTTCAACAGAGAATGTAATTCCTTTGAATCATCGATATAGTTTCTCATGGAAATCAGATAAATCGAAGGAAGACTCTTTCTTGTGTTCCGTCAATTCTTCGGCATCGAGCTTATGCTTTTCTGCAGAATCTGGAAGTCTTTCAAATGTTACAGATGCCGATTCACAAATCAGTCAATTTTGTACCGACTATACACTTGATGAGGACATTAATCCAAGCAAAGATAGTCTGAAGAGAAAACGTTCATTCAGTGATAGCTTCATCCTTTATCGCGTCATCAACATTCCCATCATCAGGTCAAAACCTAAATCCAATGTGAATCAATTCACCCGAAAACCTAAGAAAAGAAATGAAGTTTCTTCCTGTCATATCAAGAAATGCAATTGCTTGCCTGGGATGATGACTGACAGTATTCTTGCTCCACAATCGGATGTAATGCTCGACTTATCTGATTTAAATTTGCTGGCTTATAAGCAAAATAGTTACATGGCGACACATGACAGCCACGATGAGATAGAGTAGGTATGTACCTATTTATATGGGGGCTATTTTTTTAAATGGGGGTGTACAGCGTAACCATCTATTTCGTGTTATGAACTTATTACGGTGCCTGCATAGAATTAAAACTATAGAAATAAATTCACTATGTACATATTATATATAATATATCAATCATATTTTTAATAAAAGATGATTGTTTGATCATATTTTTATAGGTAACTTTTCAGTAACGTTTAGGGTACAAAAGTCTGAAATATCAAATGATTCGAAAATTATTTATGAGAACCTAATGATCAAATTAATTCATATTATTTTTTAATGTCTGTATCAACAGTATTCCACAAGTTCTATAAATTTTGTAAGTGGCAAGATGTGTAAAGTTCATTTTGGTCAAAAGCTAACGCAGTATCTCCTGGTCCTCCTGCATGGTCGCTAAAGGGTTAAAATCAATTATAATTTAATCATTGGAATCCTTTAATCAACTCTTATCCAGAACTTATGTTAATGCCATCAGTTGATATCGCTTCATTTCCTGAATTTCTAACAGTGATGGAATAAAAATATATATATTTATATAAATGTATAGAATACTAAGCATAAACTATCCTTTATTATTAGAGAAAATATCTATTATATTAAATTATTAATTCTCGTGCTGTGATTGAAAATACAATGCTAGGATCTGTACCTCTAACCGCGCCAAACCAAAGAGATAACAAGAAAGATTGCAAGATTGTACTGGGCCACACGGTAATACTATCTAGTGCGCCCACTGAAAGAGAGTCCAAAGAGAGAAAGATTGCAAGAGTCCAAAGATAGAACTCTAGCCAATCTTTCTTCAAGTTGAGTGCTTCACTGTGGTGTCAATTTCACGCGGGTAGATGTTACATCAGGCACGCTGTGCTATGTATGTGGTCTGTGGAACTCCTAATATGCAGTGTTAAAAGCTGACTACTCTCTTTTGGTATGCGTTGGTACTGTCTTTCTTTCGTTGTGTGTGCGGCAAAATAAAAGGGTTATAACAACCCTGTCCCTTTGCCCAGCGACTTTTTACCGATTTACATAAGTTGCCCTTCTAATGTAAGAAAGAAAACTAATTTCAGGGGTAACTGGTGCACTGACATAAATAAAGAATTTACATTCAGTGTTTATGTGAATCACTATCGGGAACCTTAAATTTCAATCTGATATTTAGTGTCGGTTTAATAGTATTTTATACTAAGTAATTCGGTATCCTCTTAATATTTTTAGTTGGTTATAGAATATGAAATTTTTGTTACGTGTCCCTTAGGCAACTTATTTTTGTCCCTGTCATAGAAAACTATTTATAATTTGTATTTATTTTCTAAAAAAAAAGGATAGAGATAGATAATAGGTTAGGTATCTCTGATCAAAATTCTACTTGAAGAATAATGGTCTACAATCACTGTTTGTGTTATGCAATAATACACTAATTACTTGTAGGAGCATAGAACTATTCGATTTAACTGTTTAAATTAAAGTGCCATTTAATGAATAAAATTCACTGCTCAAATATTATAATTTGCTTTAATAGATTGTTATTTTTATAATTAAGTAGCTAATGGTTTAATGTGTATTTTTATCATTGACTTCATAACTAAACAACTACCTAGTTTAAGGGTTACAGCTCGGTGAAGCAGAAAAGCTACTCCGTTGCAACACTGTCCTGAACTTTTAATTGAGACTAAAACACTAGGGTAAGTTATAGAAGAAGAAACAATATGATAATTATTATTATATACCTAAACTACCTACTGAATTTTTTTCAAAACTGGCAGATTATACTGTAAATGGTTAGATACATTAAGACCTCATTATGCGTTAGCACGGAGTTACTTTTCTGCAGACATGAGCACTGAGGAGGTGTTCACCCAACTTCTACTTCATATTTAATCATCAATCAGCATTAAAGATCCCCCCCAAGCAAATTTTTTTATTGCTTAAATCAACGAGACTAATGTTTCTTATCATTTTACTCCAAATCCCATAAAATTTGATAGCATATTTTTAATTTTATATGCTTTTAAAGATTTTTATAATCCAAACTCTACAAAACCTACTTTACTTCCGACTTTCTAATTATCAGTCTGAAGAAGAAGAACGTACACCATTTGTTTTGATTGTCAACTAGGTATTAGGTTTAAAAATCTATTACGTTATTCGTGTTAAAGGTTTAAAACCTATTATAGAAACGTTTATATACTTCTAGAAACAATTAATATCTTAAAAGATGGCCAAAAACGCATTGTTTGTTTAAAAATCTAAATTTGAAATCAAAACAAAGAGTGTACAATCTTCTTTCTCAGCATCAGATTAGTGATTCGCTCAATTGTTGCTAACAGAGTATTAAAAAACTTTTAAAGCAAATAATATATATACTGGACCGAATTGTATGCGGTTTGCGGAATAATGATCGTAGACCTTAGTTCTATAATATTATGTAATAAACTCATTTTTTTAACTGAGCCTGGAGAGGATTTTTAACCTTATTTGACAGAAACACCCTAGGCCTTTAGTAGATATCTATAAAACCTTTCAACTTCTCTAAAAATAATTTACCATTTTAAATAACTTTTTTTAACCCTACCCTGTTTTCGACACCAATAAGTGCTGGTAACGTCTTAGATTTAAGGTTCAACCTCTAGGTAGCCAGAAGTTAAGGTTAGTGACATTATACTAATTTTAAGGATATGTATTATATTTATAGTTTTGAAACAGTTATAATTTTGAAATAGAGCCCACTAGTTACTCTATAGGACGATTATTACCTCAAATGAAATGCTAGTCTGTGACCCATTGTTTGTAATGAATCAATAACGCTATTGTAAATTTTGCAGTGATAACATTTGTTACATGTGGTATAAGTTGTTTCTGAATTAAAAGAGAATTTTGAATACAATAATCTTTCTTTTACTCATATTTACAGTAACTAAAGGGCCGTACACACGTAGGGTTTTTCAAGTTTTTCCACCAGTTTTTTTTTGCTAAGCTCCTCCTAATTTTTCGAGAATCTAAGAAAAAACTATATAATTATTTATTTTATTTGGTATCCATGATACCTGCAGGTACCATGGATACCAAATAAAATTATATCCTTTTTTCTTATATGATTCGAAAGTCTTGTGGAAAAAGTAGGAGGAGCTTAGCAAAAAGTATGGTGGAAAGACTTAAAAACTCCGCGTGTGTACGGCCCTTTGGAGTTCAGACTAAACAGTCCCAAGTTGATTACGAGGTGGTATAATTACATATCAAATGATGCAGAGCACTTGTTAAAGATATGAGAGGTTAATGAAAACAGTAAGCTTTATATATTCATGTACCATATTCAACTTTTTATATCACAGATTTATGAAAACTCAAAAATGATCATAACTAAATCAATCATACAAAGATAACTTCTATTTAAAAGACAACATAAAATATTACTTACCAAAGTTCAAGAAAAACTTTTAGAATGCTTTTAGCCAATGATTTCCTTCAATATCAATCCAATCCTCTTGTTTTGAATGTCCAAACGTTCAATAATGGCTTGAACATTGTGTCCTAATTGAGGTTTGAAACCATTCATTTTGGACACATGAATGAGTCCAGCAGTGCCAACGCCAATGTCCACAAAAGCACCAAAAGAGGTGACGTTTCGGACACTCCCCGTCACGACGTCCCCGACCTTCAAGTCCTGCATCGACGTCATTTCCTTCCTGAATAGCGGCTTGTCGAACTGGGCACGATAGTCGAAAGTACTTGGCTGATAAAGACTCTCTAGGATGCTCTTGAAGTTCTCTATGTCAGTGTCACACTGCTTTGCTGTTTTTTCTAACGTTTCCCTCTCTATGAATCTCTTCAAGTCGTGAATGAACTTATCAGTGCCGATGTCATTCAACGACAAACCAGATTGGAGAATCAAGTTGGTAGCGATGTGGTAAGACTCGGGGTGAACCGTGGTAGAGTCTAAAGGACACAACACAGAGAGGTTGGGGTTGAGGCCGCTCTTTCTAACAGTCTGTGGTAATATCCTCACAAAACCTGAACACTGTTGGTAGCTTATTGGACCGATGCCCTTGACCTTTTTCAGCTCCTCCCTGTTACGAAATGGACCACATTCCTCTCTGTGTTTCACGATGTTGGCAGCACGCGATTTGTTCAAACCAGACACTTTTCTTAGCACTTGCTCAGAAGCCACATTCAAGTCAACCCCAACGAAAGATACACATTCCATCATCACGGAATCTAGAGATGCAGACAACAGTTTACTCGACACATCATGTTGGTACATACCCACACCCAAGTGCATGGGCGGTACTTTAACGTACTCCAGAAGTGGGTCCTGTAATCGTCTGGCTAACGAGACAGCACTGATGTGATTGACATCCATTTCAGGGAACTCTGCTCTCGCTTCATCAGTAACTGAATACTGTGAAGCACCAGATTCGTCAATGACTGTGTACTGAATATCCAAATCACAGAACATTTTCATCTTTAACAAATCTCCAAGCCACTTTTCGGTCTCACGGCAAGCTGTCCCGTTACCAATGGCTATCACCTTGCACGCATATTCCCTCAGGATTTTCTCAAGTGTGTTAATAGCAGCAAGTTCATTTCTGCCGGGGTTTATGGTATCGACAACCAAGACCTTTCCCTTCCTCTCGATGAGAGCTAATTTGCAACCATGGGTGAACCCAGGGTCTATGGCCAGCACAGAATCCGCTCGAACTGGAGGCGTTAAAAGCAGTCTGCGGAGGTTTGCGTTGAAGATCTCGATGGATGCCAGTTCTGCCATGTCACTCAGCTCTCCTCTGATCCATGTGTGTATGCTCGGGGAAACTGAAATGGTACAGAAATAAGTTTTACATCTTATTACATTATATCGTAAAAAATCCAAGAGAAAATTAAAACTTTGATTAATTAATAGCTAGTGTTGGAAAAAACAATCTTCAAGAAGAAGATTAATAATATAGCTCTTTCAAACTAGCTACTACTTATTTACTGGCAACTTATTTTCATTATTTACTAACACTGGGGCATAGGAAAGTTGTAGCTACAAGTAAGCAGCTTCAAAGAGATAATCGTACGTCAACAATATAAATTGTAAAAAAACCTGCCAATTTATGAAATAGCAAATGGTTTAATTAGCTACTAGCTATTTCGTTAGAGCTAATTAAAAATTATGAAGGAAATATTTCGAAACTGAAGATATTCAAACAAATACCATCACTGCGATCATTTAGCTATATTCTACTTGTGATGTTTGTTAAAAATGAATGATTTTGTCAAGCTGTTAAAAATGTTCATATCTCAATTCCCTACGTCCAAAGGGTGACCGGACGTTTCATTACCAGGACGTTTTGTTACCAGGACGATTCGTTACCAGGACGATTCGTTACCAGTTTATTTTTTATTTTTTTATGAAATGGAAACGATTTTTTATTAGACAATTTTATTTTAGACTACAATTTTATATCAATCCCGTGCATTATAAATTTTTACTACTTTAAAAATAATCTCTACTTTTTAAACATATTTTTTATTCGTTTAGTTATACACTGATTTTAATCAGATGTATTAAAATTAATAATCATTACTTAATTTCTTTGATTAGAGAAGCTGGAAGTGAAATATCATGGATACCAATCGATAGAGAAGTTAAATAACAATAATTCTATTTTTTTTGTCCTCATATGATCGAAAATGTGGTTCAGTCCGAGAACCTGGAGCTTACCTACATTTGAAAAATCTTTTGTTTTTCATATTTTGGAAAATGTTTTAACGTTAGTGTAAAATTCCAATTACCAGATGTTACAAGTTACCGAATGAAAATAACAATGAAAATAAACATAACCTTCCGAAATTTTGCAAAAGTAATAATTATTTTCCATCATATAAGAAAAGACTATATAATTTAACATTTCAACTCTTTATTCTTATTCTTATATACTATTTTCTATTATGTTCGAAAACTTCCAGTAATTAGTTCACATAGGGAAAACTATTCAAGACATATTTATAATTTATGTGATTGGTATATTTTTCGTTAGTAGCAATTTTGAACGAAAAATCAGGTAACGAAACGTCTGGGTACGAAACGTCCGGGTACGAAACGTCCGGTAACGAAACGTCCGGGTACGAAACGTCCGGGTACGAAACGTCCGGGTACAAAACGTCCGGGTACGAAACGTCCGGGTACGAAACGTCCGGGTACGAAACGTCCGAGTACGAAACGTCCGGGTACGAAACGTCCGGGTACGAAACGTCCGGGTACGAAACGTCCGGGTACGAAACGTCCGGGTACGAAACGTCTGGGTACAAAACGTCCTAGCACCGTCCAAAGTTCCCACCTCCCAATTTTTCACTTCCAAAATATTTTTGAATATATTTATTATAATTTTATAGTATAACTACATAACAAGTAGTTAACTATTTAAACAATTAGATATATGTCCTATGTCCTAATTATAGTTGCAATTTCTTACTCTTAATTTCCTACATCCCAATTTTGGATGTTATTTAATTCGTAGCAACTCACTGAGTCTCTCCCAGACATCTGGAAACACCTCCAACATCAGACTCCTCCTGAAGTGAGTGACGTAGCTGCCATTTCTCTGCGGAATGTTACTCCCCAGCCACTTGTTGGAGCAGAACTGTACAAAGTTAGAGTACTCGGCAGAGGGAATCTGGAGCTTAACAGACAACACTCCCAGCTGCTCACCTCTGTTAATGGCGCAAACCTTAAACCAAAAAAATAGGGAGCTGATTAGATTTAGATACTAGTGTACTTGCCCGTTAAAATTACGGGTCTTCAATAGTAATTTATTAGATTATTTTTAGTGAACTCAAATAAAATTTATTTTTCTGCATAAACTGATACTTTTTACATAGGTAAAATACATTTAAAAATTGAATAAAAAAAGGGGAATTTAAATATCAAGTCAATATATTCCCGTGCATATCATAGGTAGTTACATTCTTCATGGTTCACGGACATAAAATGAATAAACACATGAGGGAAATTATTAGTATAGATGGGTAGAAATATATTGACTGTGTTCAGTCAGAAGTCGATACCAAAGGTATTATATACTACAGTGAGATACACCACTCTCGCAAATTTGCGTTCCAAAAGTGCGTTGTGGCGCCATCTGTATTTGAGAGCGGGAACAAGAGAAACAACAACATTTTGTGTTCATCAAAAAATTGAAGGATTCAGTATTCAACTGAAACTAGCTTTCAATTTAAAAAAAAAGAGTAGATTTCAGAATAATTTTTCTGTTGATCTAGTATAACTTCTTGCTGAACACTGAAACTATCAATGCTCTATCAAACATCCACTCACAACATTTAGAGTGAAAGAAAACATGATATATAATTGAATCTTTTTTAATGGGTGTGGTGGCAAAGGTATGTAGCTAGCAACATAATTTCGAGGTTATTTTTGATTTGATTATTAATCTATTAAATTTTGTAAGTTTCTATAATTCCTGGTAACCAGGAATTATAGAAACATATAGATGATATAGAAACAAATATATCTAGGTACTGTTACTAGAAACTAAAGATTCCATAACTCACAACATGAGGTTTGATGTTCCAAACGCTATTCCTAAACTCAAAGTACAGTTGGAACTTCTGAATGACAGACTCCGACAGTTCAGGTGCTTTCTTCTTGGCAGGTACATTGCCACCCATGGACTTTCTCTTCGCAAGAACTTTACGTGGTTTCTTTGCGTCAGTTACAGATTTTGCAGCCTTGCGTGACTGTGAAGTGGTCAGCATCACATCTCTTCTTCCTTTCAAACTGATGAAATGAAGACAGACATTCATGTTATGATATTTAGACCAAGTAAAGATAACGGACAAGAAATGAAGCTGGGAAAGATAACGGACAAGAAATGAAGCTGGGAAAGATAACGGACCAGAATACATCTTTTTAGTTTTAAATAATAGTTGCTTTAGTTATTTATAAAAATACAACCTTATAAATGATAATATTGAGATTATACATTAATTTTGCATATTTTATTAATTGAAAGAATTGATAATAAAATATGATCCATTTTGAAAAATGAAAAAACTTCTGCTTAAATCCTTTGATGTGGTATCCATGATTCCAAAACTATGTTTTTATCCCAATTATTTGTCAAATAATAAATAATTTATCCAAGTAAAGATAACGGTCCAGAATTGAAGCTAGTAAACATAATGGACCAGAATTTAAACTAGTAAAGTTAACGGACCCTGGTCAGTCATCTTTACTTACTCCTGATATTTAAGAGAGAGTAACTAGCTAAATTAGCCTTCAATAAAATAGGCAATAACTGATGTATATTTAAATTTTCATATTTTTATGCTGCTATATTTTACATAGCTACTAAAAGTTAGATATCATGTAGATAAGATGTTGATTTGAATTTGATAACGAACAGTAAGTATTGGTGAGCCTTCATTTCCTGAGGTATTCTTTAAAATTATAGAAACAATGAAGAAATTTATAAACAAAGAGCTAATTACAAAAACTACTTTCACAACAATATTCAAACTTGTAGCTATAGGGTATTTACCTGTTTTTGAGACCAGTTAGCATTTCCAAGTCTTTACTGATGATGTCCGCTATGATGTTCTTGACGCCAGTCCTCACCTGATCCAAAGTACTCTTACCTTCCACATCAGGACAGATCAAATCCCACAGCATCTGCTCATGAGACTCGCAATTTCTATCATTCAATAGGAACAAAGCCGCTTCCTCCAGGCCAAGTTTACGAGCTCTTTCAGCCAAGGTCCTCTCTCCCTTGGAGTTCAGAGAAGTACACAAGCTCTTAACTTCCTTCACACTTGTTGAATTCAACAGAAACTTCTTGGTATCAGGGGATATATTCTTGGAATTGTCTTGAATTAATTTGGAGACTTTTGTTTTGACTTCCTTCAACTGCTGGTATGCGTTATGCACTTCACGAAGCTTCTCTATTTCCAGATTGCCTACGTTTGCCTTACGATATCTAGCAATAAAGGGCAGAGTACATTCCTGGTCTAACAAATTGATAACTTGTCTAGCCTGCCACTCACTCACAGCTTGTCGAGATGAAATCACTTTTGCTGTATCCCATTCAAACAAGAAATCAACTTCTGAATCCACCTGCTTTACAGTTTTCAACAACTTACTCGTCTTTTTCTCTTTAGTAGCAATTGATTTCGGTTTTGTATTACCAACTTTTTTCTTTTTCACCAAGGATTTTCTACCTTTCTTCAATTTGGGTGAAGTTTCTAGAGGTTCAGACATGAAACTATCACCAAATGAAGAGCCAGTATCGTTCATAGATAAAGAAAGACGGGAATTCATAGAAATATCATTCTGATGCTTTGATTTCTTCAAATTAGACAGTCGGGACTTAATAGACTTCTTTCCTGCTATGGGGATATAATCAATAGCACTTTCAACTTTCTGTGGAGACTCTAGTTCTACCACTGTAGGGAGTGTGGCACTGAATTTACAATCAGGATTGGTTTTGTAGCTATTGTCCCTTTGTCTAGAATCCTGGACTTTGGATTCTGAAGCATGAACACTAGATTTGGAGGCATGGACACTAGATTTGGAAGTATGGACACTAGATTTGGAAGTATGGACACTAGATTTGGAAGTATGGACACTAGATTTTGAAGTATGAACACTAGATTTTGAAGTATGGACACTAGACTTGGAATCAGGTACACTAGATTTTGAAGTATGGACACTAGCTTTAGAATCATGGACACTAGACTTGGAATCATGGACACTAGATTTAGAATCATGGTATTTGGACTCTGACGTATGAACAGTAGATTTGGAATCATGAACAAGAGGTTTTACATCATTGTCAGTTATTTTTGATGTAAAAAGACTAGATTTGAAACTATAATTATTTGATTTAGAATTATTGGAGAGATTGATTTTAGTGTCAACGACTAAATCAAGATTTTCACTTGGTTCAGTATCTACAACAATATCAAGATTATCAAATAAAGTTTGAGAATAGATAGGACTTGAATTATTCAATTTCCTGCCATATCCTTCGACCCTTTTGTTATCTTCAGGTTGTTCTGTAGCTACTGGATTTGAAGACCTTGATTTGAATCCTCTAGACCTCGATGGTTTAGTAAGAATTGGACTACCGAGTGGAGGACCACGCAAGTAGTTTATCTTTTTGACAGAAGTATTCCTAGCTGTAGTAATTTTCTTACGTTTAGCGAGCTGTGGGCTTTGCTGAAAATCCTGCAAAATAAGGGAAGCGTATTAGAGAAGAATTAACCCTTCCGCCTTCCGGTCATGATGGATCATATTTGTCCCAAATTGTTCTCAAAACAATGAAGTTAATTTTATTAAATTAAAGAAAATGGCATTTAAGTATTTAATGAATTTGTTCAATATTTTTTTGCAATTTAGTAGAGGTTTAACATCTTAAATTTTATTTGTATGCAGCAAAAAAATATCAAATATCTAAGCTATGAAATGTTAAGAAAATATATCAAATTTACATTATGTAAAAGTCATATTTTAGAAATATCAAATCAGCGTTTATTTTTTCAAATTTAAAAACTCTCTTTTCCAAGGAACGGAAACTTGTTTTAGTTTCTATATTTATTTATTTTTCATATTATAATCAGACCTTACTAGGTAGAGCAGTTTTTTCTTGTGTCAGCCACAGACAATGGTAACTCTATCGTTACCTTAGGCAGGTCACACTATCGAACTGTTCATCTCATATACATTCCATATAAACTACTTTCCTATATCTCTCTTCTTATTTTCTTTTCTCTTAAACTATTTTATTAGGCACTATTAACATGGCAGTCTCTCTGCTGTGTGCATACATATTACTTTCCGTGTTTTTCAATTTATTATTAATATTTTAACTTTTCATCATTATATTTACAGATTAACTTGAAAATG
>CANNZV010001842.1:126955-148866 GCA_947561585.1 Caprella mutica | reverse complement strand
ATTGTTCAATATCGAGACAATGCAGAATTTTATTATTCAGATGCTTTACTGTATTGTGTTCTTCTAATTCTCAAAATATATGACACATCTTTAGAAACAGAAATAATGTAACCCTTTACACAACACAACTATGTGTGAGGCAGCAACCCTATCTAAAATAGGCTTCTACTATGCATTACACCCCAAAGCTGAGAATGTTGTAATGCCATAAGGTGACTGAGGGTATCTACGGTTTCTGTTAATGATGAGATACGATCATTTGGTCTCCAGTTATTTGATTCCCAGTGATTTCATCTCCGGTCAATTGAATCCCGGTCATTTGAATCCAATTCATATTTTTCTGTTCACACATCTAGTATGATTAATTTTGTTAGTGTATATATTATAAACATAACATATTATAGAAATATGTACATTTAGTTAAATGAAGTTAGAATAAAACTATAATAAAGAAAAACGGCTAACAATAATTTAATTCATTTATCATCCCCTTAATTAATTTCCATATTATTATTTTTTTGTATGTCTGTGGAGTGTCACGACCATGTCACGACTTACCTAAATATGTTACAAGTCTGTAGCATGAATACTAATTCTTATATGAGTTGAATAAATTAATCATTAACCAAATTAGAATTTATTAGGTGGACCCGAAGAAAAACCACCGAATTGGGTAATCAACAAATAGGTTTTGGTCTTGGTCTAATCAACAAAAATCATCGTGCCACTATGTCAAACAGGTTAATTGTGGAGTAAATCCAATGTAAGAAATTATTCTAGTAGCTTTAGTTCATTTCATCCATTGAATATTATCACCATACAACCTTTTACCTAAACTAAGTTATATTTTAGCTCCACAGTTTACCTTACCGTCCCACACCAACACAACACCACCACCCCCCCCCCCCCATCGACACCTCCTCCATCATCACATCTCCCACTTACAGTATTTTCCAACAAATACTTCACAACTTACTCTTTTCCAACCAGCACTTCCCCCACTTATACTTTTACAATCAACACTTCCCCCACTGTAATTTATTAGTTTTGAAAACATTTATTTTCATTTTCATGATTAAATATTAAATATGTAAATATTAAAATTGTGTTTATGATAAAGACAGAACAAATAATCAATCAGATCAGTAGTAAATATATTCTATGTTTTTGAAAAATAAAAAGTAATTTTTCAAATAAATTATATCCTTCCAATGAATAATATTGAATGTTGTAATATTTTCTGAATGTACCAATGTTACGGCTT
The DNA here is from genome assembly GCA_947561585.1 of Caprella mutica. Classification (NCBI taxonomy): domain Eukaryota; kingdom Metazoa; phylum Arthropoda; class Malacostraca; order Amphipoda; family Caprellidae; genus Caprella; species Caprella mutica. The sequence goes on along the minus strand of CANNZV010001842.1, from coordinate 147,602 downwards.
TCTTTAGTTAACGCTCGGTGGACTTGCGGGTTATTTTAACCCTCAAATTATTTTTAACTCGGTAAGATTTCTACATATGTAAGTGCATCAAAATGTATGAAATTGACTGACTTTTCATGAATATTCGAGGTCAATATTCATGAGAAATTTGAAATTTGTTCCTAAAATATTTAAAGAGTTATTTCAACATTTACCTCCAAAGCCCAGCGGGTCATTTCCACCTTCTCTCATAAAATTTCATTTTAACGTTAACTTGGGTGCTGCCAAATTGAGATAATGAATTGACAAGTCTAAACAGAGTCGCACATTACTTGGGTGATAATAGTTTAGCACTTGCACACTCATTACTGTCTAAACAACCAAACCAGAAAACGTGTTGCCAAGAACGCTCACAAATGATGAAATAAATACATTTTTTTGTGGCAACACCTATGAACAAATCATGAGGCAAGAGTTTCGTAACTATTGATGATCATCTCTTTTCAACAAATTCACGATATCGGATCACTCAATACAAGGCTGGTGAACCTGGTAAATCGGTAACAATTCAGGTTACTTGTGATTGAGACGTGTGAATATTTGGAAAATGGATTTCCTCATTTGAAAGAGATAGATAGTGGCACAAAGATAAATCATTATCAGTACGTCATTTTTGAACTGATGGTCCTTTTTTCTGGTACAGGACAGAATGTTACTACAGACAACCTTTTTCCCGTCTGTAAGACTAGCTGAGAATTTACTGAAGAAGATAACAGTAATCGGAACTATGTATTGTATTATATAAGAAATTCCCCCTTATATAAAATCACCAAAGGACCTCCGTATACAACAATTCTACTCAAGAAAAAGAAGAACATATAGCAAAATAATGTTCTCTCTGATTCATACTGATTCATCTATCTCAGTTACTGATCCTAAAATATTTCAGTCTCTGTTGAACAAATACTGTAACCAATTATATTTAAAGTAGATATTGTTCATCAAATGATAAGAATGTAGTCAATAAAGAAGTCATCACGTCGTTGGCCCTGTTAGTTTTATTATGATGTTGCTACTCAATTTATCAGATACAAATATAAAGGTATGAATATAATCCAGCTATACAAATTGTGCTATACTGAGAGGATACAGGTACAACATGGTGCCCTCAACAACTGAAAGACTTGTTAACAATTCAGTGATCTACACTTGAAAGTACTGGAACTAAACTAGAAAGACAATGCAAGAGTATAGGAGATAATTTATTTATTTAACAAAAATCCCTTACAATAGAGTGATGGAGTAGGGATCCTCCCCACCCAGACATGTAAAAGATTTAAGACCTAAATAAGCTAATATTGCTTCTAAGGTATCCTATATAAAAAAAAACATAATAGTAACGTGAATGTGATGTGCTACATAAAATATGATTCAGGTAAATGACAAGAAGACAAAGTACAAAATATCACATATACACAAATACAAAAATATAAAATCAAATGATACAAAAAGTACAAGAAAACTATAAAGATAAATCACAGACTAGTGCACACACCTTCAAAAAAGCTCAAACATTTATCCAATCCGCATCATTAATTAACATAACCTTCATCTTAGACTTAAACGATTCTAAATTTAATTCTTTCACACAATTAGGGATTGCATTCCAAATCTTTACAACATTATAGTGCAAACACCTCTTAGTAGTTTCTTTATTAAATCTAGGAACAATGAGATCATGATTATTGCGAGATTCATAAGTATGTTGATCTTCTAGCCTAACAAGTTTAGCATATAAACTTGCATCATAGTTGCAATTATTAAGTGTGCGATAGGCATAAATTGCTACAATGAACTTAAAAAGAGATTCCAAAGGTAACAGTTTCATATTCTTGAAATATTCATAAGTATGATCATTATACTGTGCCAAATTCACATAACGTACTGCTCTTTTCTGTAATATTTTTATTTTATTTACATGGAAGTTGTCCGCATGGCAGTTGCCTGCATGGCAGTTGGCCATACGCCCCCTGAAACTAGGTGGACCGCAAAAACGAACTTCCTAGGTGGACCGTGCGGGTCATTTAAACCCGCACTATTAAATAATGTTATTAGGTCTTAATTATACGATGAATGAAGGATTTATCTGTTTCATATGACTGTTTCATTAATAGATTATGGTATATTCAAAGGTTTTTACTTTATTTTTATAGTTAATAATAGTTAAAACATTGTTTATATTGTTAGTTTACATTTTATTATGGCAAGTGAAGTATTGTATGTATTATCAGGGAAACAATAAACGAGATCACTTTGAATTTTAGATCCAAAAACCGTGGAGTTTTCAGTTAAAATTTTGAGATTTGACACGTTGCTTAGAATAAGGTCCGCCTTCTTGTAGTATTGCAAAAAGATGCCAATTAGTAAAAAAATTATAACTACTTAGAGGCCGATTAGTGAATTATCTTCGAATTTTTAAAGATAGCACGAATCAAACTACATCGTATTAATAAAAATTACATTTGGATTAAAGATTATTTGAACTATAAGGCCTTCGACGAAATAACTATATTTATAAAAACTACTGGGCTAAACTATAACGCTAGTCGTGTATCTCTCGTAATTTTTTTCACATGTGAGTAACTACAGGAACAGTTATTTAACAATTTTGTTTATAGTGGTTAACCCACATATTTCATCGTATATCAAATTCTAATGAAATAATAACTACATTGCGTAGCACAAAACGAAAAACTGTTTGGCATCATTTGAATTAATATCAATTGAATTTTCATGCACTAAATTATTGACGCAATTAGCTACCCGTTTCATACTATCAGTTAGTAAGATAGTATGATAATCGATAGTTGATGCTCATCATTTGAAGGCGTGACACATCGGAGGAACTTTGCTAAAGTGTTCCTGAAGCGAGGACAAAAAATTGTTAAAGCTCACCAGAAGTTGGCCCAGTTCAGGCAACGCCGTATACCCTCGACCACAGCTTATGATCACTCCTACCGATCCGAAAGTTTTGAACTGCACAAAATATTACGAGCGTTGAGAAGCAGTAGCCTTCCGCTTCGAAAAGTTCCCCACCGCAACTAAAACCCATACAAGTTTTGGCAACATTGTAGAAGCAAATACGTGAATCTTGAATGCTGAACCACCGCTGTTTCACCAGCATTGCCCGGGTGGTGATTTAATGTTGCATAAACTTTGATAAGGCAGTTGAAAACGTTTGAATCACGGAGCACCGTTCGGGATTTCTGCATTGGCCTAGCGGAATAAAGCGTCCACGAGCTTGAGTCTAGCAGAGCTAAACTTTGGATGGGTGGTGTTATAGAGGTAGTGTACTTTGTAAAAGGAAAACTACCGCTCCTCAACGCTTGCAACATTTTGAAAAACTCAAACACTTCAGAGCGGTGATGGAACATAAGCGGTGGCCAAGCGTATATGGCGTTGCTTTGACGAAGGACCAACTTCTGAGAACGGTAACGAGCGGTGATGAATGTTTTTCACCGCTCAAGGACGATCCAACAAAGTTTATATTGGTTTAGATTTGCAATACTTTTGAATCAGACAAGCAATTTCAGTTTCTAATTTTATATATTATTCATTAGAAAATAAGTTTTTACCCTTCATCGATAATTAAATTTTTGAAGGTGATAAATGAATATTTTCCCTCAGGGGCTCAATCATGAATTGTCTGTTGTGAGTGTTAGAGAAAGAGGTGATGTCTTTGGGCTCAGAACTGCTGTAATATGGATTATTTTTATATATTTACCATGCTTATCATTTTTTCAACACTAGTTGCAGTTTTAGAAAATAGCGATAGAGTCATGTAAGGTGATGTCTTTGGGCTCAGAACTGCTGTAATATGGATTATTTTTATATATTTACCATGCTTATCATTTTTTCAACACTAGTTGCAGTTTTAGAAAATAGCGATAGAGTCATGTATGCTCTTCAACTGAGAAGTTTTAGATTTTTCTGGTATGTAGGATTAGTTTTCCATAACTTTTTCATTTTCATCTTTCGTGTGTGAATGCAGATACTGGTGCTTGTGTCTTTTTCCTACACATTTCTTGGTAAATGACTGCATATCCACAGAGTAGCTTTTCTGCATCTCTGAGCATTTGTACCGACAGGTGGTTGGGGATATTGTTCAATGTTCACTGAGCCATTTTCTTTTCTGACTGTTTCTTCGTGTTCCTTTCCTTTTGACGTCAGCGATATGGCTTTTTATTCCAAGCAGAGGTCAAACACCCTACTTCTGATAAGTTTTTAGTTACTGAAATATTCAATCATTTGATTATTTATATGTGAAAGAAAATGATTGTAACAAAGAAAGGATTTTAATATTAACACTTGTAATACTAAATTTCATTTTTCTACTAAAATTTTAATTTAAAATAATATCCATCTCATCAAATTGATTTCATGAAAGGTTAAGTTTACAAGCGCATTGCAATTCACCAGAAATAAAATTATAATATATTGCATGGCTGTTGTCCACATGGCAATTTGTCGCATGGCAGTTATTCGCTATGGCAGTTGTCAGCATTGCAGTTGTCCTAGATCCGCTACTATTAGGTGTAATATTCCTAAGCAAAATCTGGTGATTTTTTCCTGATCTTGTAAGTTTTGAGGGGTAAATTAACTGGTGTGTTGTATCTACTGAACTTAAACTATTTATTGGTTTCTTCCTCGTAAAGGACTGACTAAATCTGCTCAGTAAATTCACTCCTCAACAAACTGCAGTAAATCACAAGAAGCTGGCAAGTGTATTGGCACACAGTCACTCTTGGGAGAAATGAGGAATGTTAACCAAAGAATTACTGGCACTGATGTATTATCAGGGAAAAAATAAACGAGGTCCCTTTAAATTTTAGATCCAAAAACCGTGAAATTTCCAGTCAAAAATCTGAGAGTAGACAACGTTGAATTGGATAAGGTCTGCTTTCTTGTAGTATTGGGAAATGATGCCAATTGGTAAAAAGTTTATGACTACTTAGAGGCCCATTAATGAATTATCTTAGAATATTGAAAGATAGCATGAATCAAACTATATCGTATTAATAAAAATATATTCGATTAAAGATTATTTGAACTGTCATAGAGGAAATTACAGTGATTTATATTCATGACTTTTTAGTGCAGAATTATTCAGAGTAATCTTATGCTACAAAGATTGATGATACTTTATCCTGATTTATTATTTGGTAGAAAATGATTTGTGCTCAAATTAAATTGACCTCAAAAATCCCGAGAAATAAAATTAAAAACGAGGCTTAATAGAGGGAAATAATTATTAATTATTTAAAATAATTATTATACGAGATTCACATTCAATTTAGGCTAAATTTGTTATATAAAAATAGAATTTCATTCTAATTGAATTGAGAATTTACCAACTGAAAGGATAATGTTGCTGTATTTTACTGATGCATTATTTTAAATTCTTGTAAGCTCGTAGAATAATTTTCGAAATTTATTTAGTCTTAAAATCTTTTATTTATTTATTTATCTAAGCATACAAAATATATACAATTATACATAGTAAAACTAAAAAATACACATCAAAAATAAAAATACCAAAAAGATTCAGCTAAGGTTCCGGGAAAGTTAAAACTTGTGAAACCAAATTAAAATCTATGAACACTAAAAATCTAAGAATTATGTTCACTAAAACAATATTTTCTAAAAAGCTTCTTAAATTTAAAATCTGACATTGGTTCTGTTAAAATAGTAGGAAGTTTGTTGGATCGGAAAATAGTAAAATTTCGCTCCAATTCTGTTCGAATTGGAGGAAGATAAAACCTATTTGTTCTAGTGTTATGCTCTTGAGAATGGATGAAGTCAGTAAAATATTTATTTAAAAAGGGAAGGTTTGTCATATATTGCTCTACGTAAAAATTTCATTAAAAAGTTGATAATCTGCGACATCTTCAAATTTTAAAAGTTCAAGATCTATATACATTTCATTTAAAACCCTATTAGGGATGTTATTTTCATCCCTCTTCACGTTTAAAATTGTTAATATTATTGATTAAAACTCTCAGTGGTTGCAAATAGATATTAAGAGTCTTGCTAAAAATGATTATTGATTGAGTAAAAACAGAATATGCTAGTGGATAGTAAATTGAAATTAGACTTTTTTTTATCAAAATAATGCCTAACGGCATACAGAACACCCTGCACCTTGATAAGTTTGTTGCAAAGGTCTTCTGTATGAGGTTATAAATTAAGTTTATGATCTAAAAAAATACCTTGGTACTTAAAATTATTCACATTTTCCACTATTTCATTGTTAAAAAGTATTAATGGTAAAATATCTTCTTTTCTAGAATTAAAAAGCATAAGCTTGGTTTTAGAAATATTTGGTGTAAGTTAATTGAGTTGCAACCACCGAAATAACTGATAAATAAAGGATTATAATTTATTAAAAACATTATTAAAATCATTGTCATGGAAGTAAAATCCTGCATCATTAGCAAATAAAGTGGAATTAAAAATATTTGAAATAGACATATTACTACTAAGATCATTGATAAAAATATTAAAAAGTAATGGACATAAAATTGACCCTTGGAAGAGGCCGGTGGTAATAGGTTTAAAATCTGATCTAAAATTATTTATATAAAGTATTTCTTTGTCTGCGGTATCGAAGGCTTTTTTTAAATCTAAAAATAACGAAATACAATATTCCTTTTTATTAAAAGCCGACACTACATGATTAAAAATTCCAAAACTGCAAAAGTTGAACACGTTCCAGATCTAAACCCAAATTGGTGTGGTGTTAAAATGTTATTAAAATTTATAAAATTATTCAGCCTATCATGGAGGAGTTACTCAAAAATCTTATTAAAATGGACAGAGTAGAAATTGGTCTAAATCTCTTAAATATATGTAAATATTTTTCATTGCCGTATAAATCATATGAAAAAAATAATCGATTACATTCTTGAGTTGTATTTAGGAAAACAGTTTTAAGAAAATAATTATAATGAATTCACAGTTATTGAAATATAATAACAATTTTTCCAATTTCAGCTTCTGATGTATTATTTAACGGTAATCGATAAAATATTTGGTGCTAGTTCGGTATGCGATCTAGATAAAATTTAAAGATAAGGATAATTATTGAAAAGAAAGAGATTACATAAAAAAATGAATGGAAAAGTATTAAATTCTCATTTTCAAGCCCTTCTATAAAGTCATATCGTGAGAGTAGGTAGGCATATAATTAGAATAATTAATAATAATATTAAATTAATAATTTGTTATGGCAGTTAAATTGAACACAACAATTATAAAGCATAAATCAAAACTCTGATTTCAATACTACATTAATTAACAATTTACTGCGGCAGTTACATTTAGCACAAAGTATGTGTATCTTCTATTAAAATGAAATCCATTGGTCTACTTGATATATTATCAAAAATAAAGGATGTAGGTATACAATATACAAAATATAACAAAATTTTATTTCCATATTAGAAAAAATAACCTTATATGAACTACATCCTACTAAACTTATCAATATAACTTATAATAGGCTTAATGATTTTTATTTTTATTTTTTTACCTAGAATGAATTGAGACAATATCAGACAAGAGAGCAATGAATATTAAAAATAAAATAGAAAATAGGCTAAAAAAATATTTTAAAAAATATTTAAAATCAAAAAATAAATAATAAATAAATAATATTTAATGAATAATTATATTATTTAAATAATTTTATTTATATAAATATTAATAATAATTTAAATAATGAGTGATTTAAATAATGATTAATATTTAATAAAATAACATTTAAAAATAAAATAACATTTAAAAATAAAGTAATATTTAGAAATAAAATAAACATTAAAAAACAAATATTATTGCATTATTAGATCACATAAATCCCCCAAATAGTAACTAAATTTCTACTCGCTGATATAGTAGTGAATAAATTTTACGAAGACTAAGAGGTAAAATTTAATTTTCTAGAAAAGCATATTGTCACAAACTTTGCAATAGCTATGTCCTGAGTAGAAAATGTATTGTATACTTAATTGAGATTTATATTAAATGTGTGAATTGAGATGATTTTCGAACCCATTACAGCAGGAATACAAATCTGACCATAGGTATTTATTTATTTAGGGCAAAGTATTGAATTCTCTCACAGATATTTTAGATGGAGTAACAGCGACAGTGTGATGAGTGAATTAAAAGTAATGCAATTTTTAAATTATTTTTTATATTCTCTAGAAGAATATTTTGATTTATTTTTACTTTATTTAGAAGAACATTTAAAGAATAAAATTGATATTCTACTATCTCACGATCTGGAATTATCAACATTAGTTGACATTTTGATTTCATAAATTACTTTCTTTTACTATTCATTTTGCTGGAAGCATTTTTATTCAATCAATAATAATTGGCGTCAATATATTTGTAATTCAAATTTCATAATATGGAAAATTAATAAATGAAGTTATCAAATAGCAGAAATACTTGCACATTTAATTTCGAACTTCAATTGGAAATTTTAATATACTCAAAACCTCCGTTCAATATGCAGAGTACAAGAAAATTGTATTTAGAATAATAATATTATATCACAGTGTACCTACATATAACAGAAGCACAAGTGAATAAAAGACTGGCTGTGGTTGAATAATATCTTCAGTATACAGTACAAAATGAAATATGATACATTACATTATCTATAATGTTCAATAATTTGCGTCCCAGGGAGTCCAGACAAACTTAGAAATATTGTATATTCTTTGTGTATCACAGGATACTTTTCAATCTACTGATAAATTGTGTCAGTTTATCTTTAAACTAAATTGTTAGACATAAATAAGTACGCTTGATTTATATCAAAAATAGAATATTTCAATCACTGATATGCAATAAGATGAAATAATCCAAAGTAATGATGTTCTGGCTACGCATTCTGACTTAAAGTTACGATATTTCATAATCTGGTGAAAGGGAATGAAGCATGGATGTTGAAGGACTTTTATTCCCTATCTCAGAAGACTGGTCAATTCATTCACTGTTAGAGCAGAAAGTCAAATGAGAATTAAGCTGAGTGGAGTGTATTAGTGAAAGATGTTAAGAAGAACCATTTTAGAGCAATGTTATAACTAGTATAGTATTTCTTGCCAATCCATTGAGAATTTATTCATTATTATAGTTTTAGGATTGTATTTAAATGGCATTACGTATAATGGATATTTCTATATACTTATTTAGCATAATTATTTTCATTCTCAAAATTTCAAACTTCGATTTTTTTTATTATTATTAGTGTTCCCCGCCATAAATTATTGATTCATTTTACTCTGTTTCCTTAATTAAAAGTGTGAATCACGGACAGACAGATGCAGGTCTTATTAGACCAAAGATGTGTTACACGATAGTATTGATGAGATGTGTCTATTATCTGAGAAAAGGTCTAACAAACTGATTCTGTAATATTGTAATATATAACTTGTAGGTATATTGCAGAGTAAAAGGTATCTTATCCTATTATCTTTGTAATCTTCACTAATGACCTGCATCTAGAATCATTTCAGGTTATGTGTTTCTCTCAGTAAATCTAATAGTTTCATTTTATTCTCATTGTAAATTCTTAGCGTAAATGAATAACTGTTTTGCCGAAGGACACCTAAAAGAAAAATGACGGAGATCGAATAAATTTCAAATGTAAAACTTTTATACTTTATCTTCTTGCAACCGATATAATGGCTGTGTAATGTAAAAAATAGAGCTTACATTAATTTTAGATTTTGTAAACTATAATAATCAACGGAGATACTACTTTTATTTTATTGAGTAGTTTGTATCTCGCTTGCAAATAGCAGAAAACTTACGCAGAATATCCATGTAAAGGATTACCACTCTTACTACCAATTCTAGAGCAATTGTCTCGAAACTTTTCTCGTACAGTCAATTTTGATGGCCAATTTGTAATGGAGGAAAAATTGAATCTTTTGTTCGTGTCAGAAGTTAAAGTTTATCTAAAGTCTATATATTAGTATATAATCGTAAGTTCAATAATGTATTCGTTCATTCGAAAGTAGAGTTAAATGTCATCTTCAAGTTCCATGAATAAAAGAGTTTAATTCAAAATAAAGGCTTATCACGCTCTGGTTACGTCTTAGACTTGAAACAATCGAATAAGTGTAGTACCAAACAATTTTCCAAAGTTACTCTTAAATATTCTATATTTGAGGTGAAATAAAAGCGAGATATGTCTCACTCTTATATGTTTTTCATAAATCTGAGTTATAATAAGAGCGGGGTATGCCTGTATTGTAAAGCTAAGGTCCAAGATCATTAATCTAAAAATCGGATGAAATTTAGTTCAATATATATTTTTTTCAGTTTAATTAACCGTTAAAGAACATAGCTCAACATTCACTATATCTAGTTTTCCACATTTCTCCATATCAATTTTCTTTAATCTGACACAGTAATGAATAAAATTATTAATTTTTACCTGTGGTTTATCCAAATAACAGCATAAAATTATAAATGCTAAGAAGATACCATGTACTAGGCAGATACTCTTGAAAACCAGTTCGATACTTAAGTTAATTCAGAATCTCATTAAAATATAGCAATGGTCTGTGAACTTCAATTAAGTGTTTAAAACTTCCTAATTCATTGTTAAAGATAGATTCCAGCTTTACAGATAAGTGCCCATTTCTGCCTAGTTGGATTGGTAGAAACTAGAAAAAATGTTCAAATTAAATTAAATGAAGAACAAAATTTATCTTAATTTATAAAAACAACTGAAAACTGTTGAATTATCTAGGAGAATTAACGGATGCCTCTTCTTCTTCCGCCTCTCCGTCTGCTTACAGATTCAGTCACAACTTATCTTCATCACCATCGTGCTCGAATGAACCATCATCATTTAGAACCCCCATCCTGCTGACTCCTTTTAGGTTTGGATCGGGAGGTATATAAGGGATGTCATCTTCTTCTTCTTCACTTTGTTGGTACGGGTTATCTACAGCTGTGACTGACGTAGTTCCTCCGAGATAATGGGACGAGGAACATAGTGGCTTACAAGTACGACAATTTGTCAACAACCTCTTCTTTAAATTCATCTCTGTAACCAGTGTCTATGTATTTACAATCGGAAAAAACGTTGACCAAATTTCCTCCCTGTCATACTTTATAATTTTGTTTGGTTGTAAAATAGGGACAATCTCTGCCTTGACTTTGTAGCCTTCAAGAATTGGTTCGGTGATAACGTAGCTGCCAGGAATCATCATGACCTTGTTACGGAACAAATTGACTAGGGATGCGATGTGTACTTCATCATTCTGTGTATGAACCTAAGAGGAAAAATTTGGATAGTTAATTTAAGAAGTATATGACCTGCCATTTATCTGGGTATGTTTATAAAGTTAAATTTAGAAATCCAAAGTACAAAGTGGGTTATTAACAAGTGTGACAGGGATTGATACAGATTGAAAATTAGTCTATATACTTTCATGAATAATGAACTACTCTAAATTCAACAGCTTATGTTAGTTAAATACGCATTCAACAAATAAATATATGTACTCCAGAAATACAGATTTCAATTTCAGCAATATCCATTTTGTTTGTTTAACAAATAAGTCTCTTTAATATATGAGAAGACATTCATGTTCTGAAGTCTACAAGTGTGAAACACAAAATTGAGGAAACCGTAATTTAAAATATTTAAACAACTCCTAATTTGATGGAAGTATACAGTGTGTCCGCAAAAAATGTATCCACTGCCATCGAAAACATCATTTAAGTACTATTTGTAATTCATTAATATTAATCTACGTATCTATGGTACCAACATATTATCATGAATGATGAATAATGTAGATTCAAGGCAGTGGATACATTTTTTGCGGACACACTGTACATATCTAATGGCTATGTTATATACGGTAGCCGGTAAATTGCTCGAAAACAATTGCTCGAAAGACAATTACACGAAAATAATTGCTCGAAAATAATTGCTCGAATGAACAATTGCTCGAAAGACAATTGCTCGAAAAACAATTGCTCGAACGAAAAATTGCTCGAATGAACAATTGTTCGAATTATCAAATTGCTCGAATGATCGAAATGCTCGAATTACAAAATTGTACAGTTTTCGATTTTATAAAAGTCAGTTATTCATGAAGTGGAGCTGCACCTAACAATCCTTGTTTCTTTTTAGTAATTGATCATTAAAATTCGGGTTTTATGATAAAAAAACACGAATAGCAGTGATTCACCACATGATTCCAATTCACATGTTACATACGAGATGACACAAATAATCTAAAAAAAAGATTATGCAGAATGAGTAATAATTAAAATCATTTATAGAATGAATTATGATCAATTACTAAAAAGAAACAAGGATTGTTAGGTGCAGCTCCACTTCATGAATAACTGACTTTTATAAAATCGAAAACTGTGCAATTTTATAATTCGAGCAATTTTGTTCATTCGAGCAATTTGATAATTCGAGCAATTGTTCATTCGAGCAATTGTTCGTTCGAGCAATTGTTTTTCGAGCAATTGTCATTCGAGCAATTGTTCTTTAAAGCAATTGTTCATTCGAGCAATTGTTTTTCGAGCAATTGTTTTCGAGCAATTGTCTTTCGAGCAATTGTTTTCGAGCAATTTACCTAGAACCGTTATATACATATCAATTGTTATGAGTTTATTTAAACTCAACGTTGAAGTTTTTATCAGACTTCACGCTTTCGAATAGAAAGATTTCTATTCATCATCAGGTGAAGGGTGAAAAACCTGGATGACCAATTATGACCAATAATTGTATGTTGGATACCGTCTTTCTATTTCAGCTATCTATCTTATTGTTTATTAATATTAATTAATCTATTAAAAATCGAAATATGAAACCAAATTTTGAAAATTTGATACTACCTATAGCTACTGCTGACAACATTCGTTCTCTAGAAAAATTCTACTTTCTTTATATTTGTAACAAGCTATAGAGGCGCGATAAAAAAAACGGTCAACCTGTATAGCTATATTTGTCTATTTCTTTCTGTTCATTTTTCTGTATTTTATTAGTATTATCATAATTAATTTTTATTTAATTACTATTACTATGGTTTCTATGGCTCTAGGACAACTGCCATGCGGACAACTGCCATGCGGATAACTGCCATGCGGACAACTGCCATGGTGGACAACTGCCATGCGACAAACTGCCATGCGGACAACTGCCATGCAATATATTATAATTTTATTTTGGGTGAATTGTAATGCACTTGTAAACTTAACATTTCTTGGAAGTAATTTGACGTGAAATATATTATTATTTTATCCTAAAATTTTAGTACAAAAATTTAATTGTATAGTAAGAAATTGTGAATGAAGAAACTTTGAAATTAATATTGAAGTAATACTAGATTTCTTTCTTTGTTACAATCATTTTCTTTCACATTTTACGCCTTAAAAAATCAAATGGTTGACAAAAAGATTGAAATTTATAGATACAAAACTTTTTTTCAAACATTTCCGAATACAAAGAATAGTACAAAGATATGCTTTACAGGTTAAAATTTTCAGTGAGTGTGGTTTTGCATCTTACTGTTGATTTTTTTTTATTAGTATATAGTAACAAATTTAATAAAAACATAGTTCAGTAATAATTATTCTCGTATTTTGACACTTTTCAAATATTTATAAGACATGTTTCTGATCGGTGGGAGCTATAAACAAAGAAACTATAGAAATAAGATAAATACTACTTCAGTTTCTAATCCTGAATCTAGCCGAAACGTTTGTTTTTACAAATAAAAACAATTAATTAACCCAATAAAAATTCTTAAATAGTAAAATGCAAAATCACACTCACTGGAAATTTTAACCTGTAAAGATTGTGTTTGTACTATTCTTTATATTTTGAAATGTTTGAAAAGAAAGTCTTCCATCTATAGATTTTCTACTTCTTATCAACCATTTGATTGTTTGAGGAGCTAAATGGGTTAAATTGGTTATATATGATTTAAAAAAGAAATGAATTTAGCATACTTCAACTTTAAATTCTGAATCTACTGTCAATATAAATTTTTATACTTCTTTATGCATAATTTCAGACTATATGATTAATATTATACTTGATTTTTAGGTTAAAGTAATAATATTCTTCACATCAAATTAATTCCATGAAAGGTTAAGTTTACAAGTGCATTACAATTCACTCAAAATAAAATTATAATATATTGCATGGCAGTTGTCCGCATGGCAGTTTGTCGCATGGCAGTTGTCCGCATGGCAGTTATCCGCATGGCAGTTGTCCGCATGGCAGTTTGTTGCATGGCAGTTGTCCGAATGGAAGTTATCCGCATGGCAGTTGTCCGCATGGCAGTTGTCCGCATGGCAGTTATCCGCATGGCAGTTGTCCGTACACCGGTTTCTATGTATGTCCTCTATTCCATGGGCGTTCTCTATTCTTAGATGTTACTTATTCCTATGAGTGTCCTATTTGATCAAATATGTTCTTGTTGTTTTTATGTGTCCTCTTGGTCCTATGTGTTCTCGCATACTCTGCTACCACAGCTAACTCTGCAGCACATTTATGGCCGATAGTGAATCAAAGAAATATTTATTAAGCTATTGGAAAATTTAATAAAAAAAATAAAAACTAGTCAATTTACCATGAAATAAAGTCTGTTTGAGTGCACCACTTTACAGTGTACTTACAAAGCGTTGCAGCAGTATGTTAGCCACCATCCAGTATAGCAAATATCGCATGACTTTTAAATTTGAATTCAACTTTTCCAATCCCCTCAAAGTAATGGTTGTTATTGTCAGCAGACCATATATATTACCATATGCATATTGTCTCAAAAACTTTAATTGTAGGTATTCTAATGAATTGATTGATACAGTTTTTTCTCCTTCTATAATTTTACTTCTAATCATACCTCCAGTGATGTCATCATCATAGTGACAAAATATATATTTACTGAATAACATACTAAAACTCATAAGGTATGAAGTCCTGCGTTATGAAACACTCGATTAATGAAGGACCTGAGTTACGAAATGTACCTGAGTTATAAAAAAAATTCTATGTTTAAATTATAGAAAACTATATATGTCATGAGCTTCGTCCTAGTTATCCATCAAAAAGCATAGTTTTCTCCATGATTTTAATCATAGAAAACTATGAGATGAAATCTGATACGACAGAGAGAACGTCGATTGATTGTTGAATTGTTCTCAATATCAATATAGTTCAAACATCATATAAGTTTAAACTAAATAGCTGCCAAAATGAAGAAACTAGAGGCCATATGTACCTGTGACACCCAAAAGCGGGTGTGTTAACTACATTTGATAGGTAAAGCAAAGCCTTTCTCCAGCAAGCTCACGTTCTGGAGATTGTCCATGTCACTTTTTACAATCACGTTATTGCATTTCTATTGCAGATTGAAATTAAGATGGAATGTCAGTTTTTTTCAAAGGAAAAGACCTGTTACGATGTAATTCTCATTTTCTTATTTCGGCACTCATTTTCACCTTAAATGTAACTAAAGTCAATGTTCAATTATGTGACATCAAACGAGACATGCATGCGTAAGGGGAGAAGGGCGTGCCGACCCAATACTCCCCTGCCAGGTCATTAAACAATAATGAAGAGTGCAGTACAACAAACTATACATTACGGCTCAAAAAGCGTGTAAAAAAGTTATTTTAAAGTTCTCGATCCTTCAGTAATACATAATGAATGAATTAGGAAGGACAAAAGTAAATAAGAAAAAGTAAATTTAAATTATAGTTAATATATCTTTTATATAATTTTAATTAGAGTTTTTGATATTCGATGTATCCCATTGTACGAAACACTAATATGAATCTGAAGAAATGCTCTTTGGTTTTGAGTTTTGATTTGAATTGGATAAACATATACGTATTTCCAGTTCACCCTTCATTTCAGTTAAAAATGAATATGTAGAGCAAATCAATTTATACATAATTGAGTTTTCCCTTGATTTTGACCGATATCCGTATATTTAATATTGATTATATTATACCTGAATACCAGACATCTAAATATGCTGCATATATTTTTTTCGCGGGAAGTAACAAGGTTATTGCAGTGTATTTTATTGATTTCAAAACTTATTAAACAGATAAAGGCTATCAAATTTCATGGGAATTACAGCAAAATGATAAGAAACATCAGGCACATTTGATTAACAGGGACTTTCAATCAATATATCGCATATAACTGAGTAATAAATGGTTTTTATATCTAACAAGTAATTGGAGAATTGATGATGTCTTTCAGTAATATGATCGTTTATAATTACCAGACCATGAAGAAATATAAAGGCCATTTTATACCTATTCAGTAAATCTAATTAATGAAAAGCACCAAACAGACAAAATACGTGACACCAAATTTGTAATCTATTTCTATAATATTATGAGTCAACAAATATTATTTAGTAACTATGATCTTTTTATTCTACATTAGAATGTATAATAATATTTTATTTGTACTCCATATTTTGGTCGAAGGATATTTAAAATAAAGAATATTTCCTCATTTAAAATAAAGGATATTTCTTTATATTATAATGGATATATCTAAGTTGAAGGAAATATATACAATCACAAAAAGAAAATTTAACATATATATTACTTGTTCAAAATACATTTGAAATATCCTTGCACTAATAAGGTTACTATATTGCCATATAATCACACTTTATTTTATTCATTTAATGTACACTATTGAAGTTTGCTTAATGTAATTAGACTCTGGGATTCATTCACATTTTAATTTATTCAGAACATCACGAAACTCCAAAAGCAAACTAAGCTGATTAGAAGACGGAAAACTAGGGAAAATTTTCTCTAATTCCCAGGTCTCCTCTCTTTATTAAAAGGTTTAAATAAAGGCCATCGAAAGGAAAAAGGATTTAAATTCATGTGCTTTTTGTAACCAAATCTAAAAGGAGTTCACTCATGAAATAACTTCAATTAAAGAAGATTTTTGAATTATTAAATAGGACAAATTATGTGTTAAAACTTGAGCTTAGAATTAAAAGAAAAATGCACATGAAGAATGAAAGAAAAGTTTTCGAAGTGTGGTAGATAATCTAACCAGCAAGAATATACTATTGAGCATCGATTATTAATGATTCTTATCAGATAGTAGCACACACACAGGACACACCTTGACCTTGATCTTTGACCTTTGACCAAATCGCTCACAAAATCTAACAAAATTATTCCTGTAAGTTGACCAATCGTCCCACCAAGTTTCATGCAATATGGTTCAATACTTTTTGAGTTATAAATGACCATGACCATGACCTTTAACAGGGTCGCTCCCAAAATTCTAACAGAAGGTCACTGCACATTGACCAATCGTTTCACCTAATTTCAGGAAATTTGATTAAACACTTTTTCAGTTATGCAAATAACAAGATAATAAATAAATAAACAAATGCTGGGTAAAATAAAACCTTCCACAAATTTGTGCCGGTAATTAGAGTATAATAATTTGTTATGACTTCGTCTATCAGATGTCCAAAGCAATATCATGGCTTGGTAACAGTTTAGTATAGACTATAGAGTATAAGATGGTCGTGGAAAATTCACAGACAAAAGAGAATTCTTTAAAAAATGCAATCGAAAATAACCTCGACCTCTTACCTCTAAAACATCCTAATATGACTTCAATGAAAAATGAAAATAATCACAGTTAATCCAAATTGACATTTTCTATATTCAAATGACATGAGACCAATCCAAGACAGTCAGTTTCCAGAGAGTCAGTAGCAATTATAACTAGTGATTTGGCAGATAGTCCCATAATTATTGGTATGAAGTATAGCTTTGATGCCCATTACATTAGTTATAAAACTGCTTTTAATCCTGTAGTTCTTGCGTAAGATAAATGATTGTTTATTTTATCTCTTCGTTAAAATGATTCCCTCTAAACTTCGTTATTTGTCACAATTCATTCTCTGCAATTAGACACTAAGATATGTACTTTGAACACGCTAAGCAATACGTTAATTTGGTTTATTTTATTGCTGATCATTGAATAAAGGGTGTACGGACATCTGCCATGCGGACAACTGCCATGCGGACAACTGCCATGCGGACAAATGCCATGCGGACAACTGCCATAGCGGACAACTGCCATGCAATCTTTCATAATTTTATTTTGGGTCATTTGTAATGTGCTTGTAAACTAAACCTTTCTTAGAATTAATTTTACGTGAAGAATTTTATTATCTAAACCTAAAAATTAAGTATAATAATACCAATCATATATAGTGCGAAATTATGCATGAAGAAGAATAAAAATTAATATTGACGGTAGATTCAGAATTGAAAGTTTAAGTATGCTAAATTTATTTCTTTGTTGAATCATATTATTTAACATTTAACTCATGAAGCCCATTAAACAATCAAATGGTTGACAAAAAAGGTAAAAATCTATGGATGCAAAACTTTCTTTTCAAACATTTCAAAATGCAAAGAATAGTACAAACAAAATCTTTACAGGTTACAATTTCCAGTGAGTGTGATTTTGCATCTTATTAGTAATTAATTTTTCATTTGGTTATTTTTAAGAACTTGATTTGCCGTTAGATTCAGGATTAGAAACTGAAGTAGTGTTTATCTTATTTCTATGTTAAAAAATTTCTCACAGAGTATACTTCACTAAGTAACTTTGAAATTGTTCTTCTATCGTTTCTTTGTTTCCAGCTCCAACTGATCAAAATTCATGCATTACGTGTCTTATAAATATTTGATAATAATTATCACTGAAATATGTTTATTAAATTTGTTATTATACTAGTAACAAATTAAATTTTAAGTAACTCATTTATGCTCAGTGTTGGGTGAAATCAACTCTTAAATAATAAGATACAATACCACACTCACTGAAAATTTTAAAATGTAAAGCTTATGTTTGTACTATTCATTGTATTCTGAAATGTTTGAAAAGAAAGTTTTGCATCTATAGTTTTGAACCTCTTTGTCAACCATTTGATTATTTAGGGCGTTAAATGTCAAACAAAGAAAATAATTGTAACAAAGAAAGAAATTTAGTATTACATCAATATTAATTTCTATGCTACTCCATTCACAATTTCAGATTATACAATTAACATTTTTATACTAAAATTTTAGGTTAAAATTATAATAATCTTTACATCAAATTAATTGTAAGAAAGGTTAAGTTTACAGGCGTATTACAATTCACCCAAAATAAAATTATGATATATTGCATGGCAATTATCTGCATGGCAGTTGTCTGCATGGCAGTTTGTCGCATGGCAGTTTGTCGCATGGCAGTTGCCCGCATAGCAGTTGCCCGCATGGCAGTTGTCCGCTATGGCAGTTGTCCTACAGCCGAATAAAAGAAGGGAGAACATATGTAGTTTGCACTCTAACAGGATCCGAGCTGGGCATAAAGTACTTTAAATGTACTTAAAGTACTAAGTGAATAACTAAAGAATAATTAAGTGCTAAGTACATTTTATACGTATTCATAAACACTTTAAATACAGTTGTGATACACAGACGGTATGCAAGGGATGAAATCAAACAAAAGTATTGTTCTATTAATCATAATATAATTGCATTGATTTTTCAATGAGCTTCCTTTAAAAAACGTCTATAATTCTATAATTGAAGAGTATTTTGAGCATTGGTTCTAATTAAAACCAACCTTTCGACGGTTTGGACTGATATTTATGACCTCCTCTAGGCGCTAATTTCATGCCCGCGAAGTCTCTCAATGTGAGCAAAAGATGGAATAGTCGTGTTGTACCGCATAAATGTTTTTATCAATAGATTCTTAAAATGGAATCGCCTGCCTTCAGAAAAAAAACAAAAATTAAAATTAAATTTCAAAAAATTTAGTCACCTTAAAGGCTTAAACGGTGCTAGGACAATTGCCACCCGCGGACAATTGCCACCCGCGGACAATTGTCAAACCCGGACAATTGTCACCCAAATAATTAATATCAGGCCTCTTAACTTTAAAAATGGTGGTAAAATATGATAAAAAATACGATAAATCATTAATTATATACATTATAAGATAAAAAAAAATATTATTAGTCGGTTTCTGAATGTGCTTTTTAAATCTTATATTTTTTAAATCTAATGTTATCGAATACCTTATACCAATTCTTTAGAACGATTCAAAACTGTTTAATTCCCTTCGTCTATAACATTTTCAGGATTTACTCTAATAGATTTTCTTAAACACCACGCATCTACAATTTAAATTAATTAACTTTTTCACAGATTATTAGTTAATTTGAAACTGCACTAACTTAATTGAATAATGGAAATAATTCGTATAAAAACAGCACATAATTTATTATTGCAACTGTGGGAACAATTAATTATATAAAAAAATATTAAATGTGGAATGAAATTTTTTATCTGATAATGTATAATATTAATAATAAATCGTACAAAAATAATATACATATTTTATCACCATTTTTAAAGTTAAGTGGCCTGATAATAAACATTTGGGTGGCAATTGTCCCGAAGTGGCAATTTTCCAGGAGTGGCAATTGTTCGCGGGTGGCAATTGTCCGCGGGTGACAATTATCCGGTCACGACCTAAGACATACCTACA